>JABUQX010040250.1:52500-60000 GCA_015478945.1 Trachelipus rathkii
TAATTAGTTAATGAGTGTAAAAGTGATAAAGCAACAGATAGAACCCAAATAGTGAAAAGTATAAAATAGTAGTGGATATAACAGAATTAACATTAACGACATCACAATTAATAAATAAGATGAACGGGAGACATCATCTACAGAAACTGCTGTAGAACAAAAGAAAGGAAATCAGAGAGAGAGGGTCACAAAATGAAAGATGGGAAAGGAAAGAATGAAATATAAAAACAAAGCTGTAAGCAAGAATGTAATGAAAACTTTTGATGTTTCCATGTGCTATAGAAAAATAATCACTGATATGTTGAAGAGCTAAGAACCATAAATCTGAGAAAATTGAAATATCACCAGTCTATATATATATATATATATATATATATATTCGCACAATTAGTATATATATATATATATATATATATTATATATATATATATAAATATATATATATATAATAATGTATATATATATATATATATACTATATATAATATATATATTATAATATAATATATATATATATATATATAGTCTACTATAATTTATATATATATATATTATATATATATATATATTCGCAACAAGGGGGTTCATCCTATCAAGGGCTATCATGTTTTTCCACCAACCTCTAAAACCTTTCTCTAGAGCTCTCTAGAACATCGTGCTTCACTTTAGTTCTCACCACCACTCACTGCCAAGCCCTAGTGAAAGAGGGAGCATGAACATGAATATTGTTTTGAATAATCTATACCTATTATGTAGCGAGGGCGTAGTAAAGGTGGTGGTGTCACGCGACCACAAATGGTCAGATTTTCGAGAATTTGTTGTTGAAGAACCTGTTGACAAGTGCAGCTTTTCAGCATAACGTTAATTAGTTTAAGAATTTAGAAAGTGAAAAACAGTTTATATATTTTAGCCTTAGAATGGAACTAATTGAATAGACTGGTTTAGCTAGAACTTCCCCCTTTAAATATGAGAACATATCTCCATACATTAGATTCATGTACAGTTAGAATACCGGAGAAAAGGGAAAACATTTTCGAAATGTGAACAGGGCTCTCAGCTTCTTCGAGCCATATTAGGAATTGATGTGATTTAAGATTTCAAAGATTTTTTTCTTTTCTTTTTTTTAAAGTTTAGAACATAATTGTATATATTTTCAAAAAATGAGATGAGAAACCATCGACTGAGATAGAAAATTAAGAAATTATGTTAGTGAAAGATTTATAGAATTAAACAAGGTTCAGAAGACTTCGCAGAGGAACTCTATCCAGATCAGCTTGAACTGAATTGGAAATATTTAGACGAGATTCAACTCTGGAAACGAAAGAAAGGCTCGGTTTGAATGAAATGAGCATAAAATGGAATGTCCAACTATCTTCGGCAAAAGAATAAACATATTAGAAGAGAAACTTAAAAGGTTAATGAAAAGTAGCAATTAGAGTAGAAGAAAAGAAAGAATCCTGAGGAACACCAGTATTGACAGATGGGGAAAAAGAAGAAGAAGAAGCGAAAGTTTATCCTCCGAAAACAGCAGATAGGGAATGATTTTAAAGAAAGCTAATAATTAGTAAGTAAATAGAAAGAGAAAACCAACGGAAAAGAGCTTGGAGAACAACAAATTATGCAATACCCTGTAAAAAAATAAATAAAATAAAATATGTAAAGCACCACCACAGAAGACTTCCTGAAGTCCCTAAGGATATCATAACATAAATCAGCAAAATGGTAAATAATGTCACCAGTTGACCTTGAGTGACAAAAGTCGTATTAAAATCGAAAAAGAAAGTGAAATTTCTGATGACCAAGAAATGTGAGCTGAGTATGAGTTCAAATACCTCAGAGCAAAAGTGAAAATTAAAAGGTGAGAGGTAGATTCTAAGTGGCTACCATTCTATGGGATTGGTTGGATGCATGCTTCCTCTCTCTCTCTCTCCTCTCTCTCTCTCTCTCTCTCTCTCTCTCTCTCTCTCTCTCTCTCTCTCTCTCTCTCTCTCTCTCTCTCTCTCTCTCTCTCTCTTTCATACAAAGTGCTAGTATTGAAGCGCTGAGAAAATATACTTGAACAAGAGTAGATCTCAGCTTAGAAGCAAACTCCCTCAAAAGTTGGATAGTTTTGCTACCCGGGCCACTTGCGTTTCTAATGTTGATTGATACCAAGAACCCATGCACATTGTCAAATATAATCTCAGGTAAAGTCATTAGATACCTGAGAGGTGAGGGAGATGAGAATGTTTTCCGGTGTTGTTCAGTGGAGATCTAGATGTTAAAAGTAAGTCATATTAATTAATTAGCTTATAGCAGAAGAATTAGGTTCAGATCTATTCAGAGAGAACAAGAGGAGAAAAGGATAATTTACAGATGTTATTTCAGGTGATTTGAAAAAGGGTGAAAAATGTTTGTCAAGTTGGAGAACCAAGGAGTCCAACTCACTTTCGTTCCGTGAAACATCCTTTGCCTACCAAATAAAATAATCCTGCAACGATTCTTAGCTGAATGTAAATTAGCAATAGTGATGGGAGAACAAGAATTTGTCCACTCTTTATGCGCATTTCTCTAATTTGAATGACACGTTGAAAAACACAATATAACCTTAGATTTTGAGGAGAGAGAGAGAGAGAGAGAGAAGAGAGAGAGAGAGAGAGAGAGAGAGAGAGAGAGAGAGAGAGAGAGAGAGAGATTTAGTCGAAGAAAAGGTGAACCTGCTCATTGAATCGGAGATTACATCTCCCAACCGATTGCCAGAAGACACCCTTAGGCCAGATTGGAAACGTTGGTAATAAAGTTTTAAAATTAAGATATATAAGAAAGTAGTCAGATTTATCAATAGAATCAACAATACGTATTTGTTAAGGCAAGGACTAACGGTGAAGCATAATTCATGATTCTTCAAGAATGTTGGGTCGACCCGGAATGTGAGTAGGTTTAGTTATCAACTGATCCAGAGCAATGAGAATGCCGAATGATTAAGCTTCCTTCCCACCTTAAAAATCTTTTGAGTTTTTTTAAAGCAATGAAATTGAAATGTTGGGTGGCAAGCCCTGTCACCAATCAATAATTGGGCAGAATTGTAAGTACTTCGTCACAAGAAAGTCTCTTACTTTTATTCTTTCCTTGAAGCCCTTTCTGACATGCCTTCTTTTAAGTTTGGATTCTTATCACTTACTTCTTATTTTTTAACCCTTTGTGTACCTTAACTTTTTAAAAACGACCATTATTGACATCGTTTATTATATCATAACTAAACTATAAGATATTAATAAATAATGAATTACCTAATAAAACCTAAAAAAAAAAAAGTTAGTCAAACAGAGTATTTTCAAATTTTATCTTCAAATGATTTTAAAAAGATTAATCTTACAGTGTCCCCACAATCTTTAAACATTGTATATCAAGTTCTCCAAAGTAGCTATTTGAATCGGAGATTACATCGAGATGCTTGAGGAGATATAATTGCACTTTCTGTCGATAGAGAACTAGGTAATTTAAAACATCGAGACTTTTGAATAACACATATCTAAGTAATACCACTCGACTACTCCAATTTAAAGAATTATTGGAAGAAAGGAACAATAAATACTACACCTATGCTCTCCAATATCATTCTAACTATTTTTTTTCAATTCCACAAAAAAAAAAAAAAAAAAAAAAAAAAAAAAAAAAAAAAAAAAAAAAAAAAAAAAAAAAATTAAGGCAACTCCCTTCAAATTCTCCAAGCAGCAGCTTTATTCTCTTGAAAGCTCAATCATGGCATCCTTTCCGAGAGAATTGAAGGTCTGGTATCTGAGCAGATAGAGGGGAAATACTTCAAAGTTTTTATACCATATACTTACACCCCTCTTAAAATTATTGATTGAATAGGAATTCAGCGACAATTTTTGAATGTTTTTTAATGTTTTCCCAACAGTTTGGTTTCAGTATCAATGTATCATTTGTTTTATTCCCAGCCGTTATTGAAAAGAAAATTAATATGTTTTGGTGTTCTCAGTTCCTTATCAATTATATGTTGTTCAGCTCTTTCATCGTGCTAATGATACAAAAACTCAGAGAAAACATAAAAATTGCTTGACAAAAATTTCAAGATAATTACATTTGTTAACCCGATCATTGAAATAAAATCTGATATCAAACAAAATTATTTTAACTTAAATAGCTAACTCTAGTTAGTTTTCATTTAAGAATGTTATTATTGAATTGATATAAAGATTGTCGAAGCTAATGATACTGTTCAAATTTGATTAGGGATAACATACATAGTAGGAAGATTTACAGATTTACAATTAAAACAGGTGAGCTACGTGATTGGTTTCTCAAGCCTTATCTCTTTTACAACTGTAATACGAAAACTAATTCTTTTTTTTTTCCCCACAGTCGAGTTATTATGAAAAAAAAGTTAATGATTATATAATTTGTTGCTGCCAATAAATCTTCTTCAAATGAAAAGAGTTGAAGTATAGTAATTTTGATAAACAATTAATTGTTCAGCAGTTCAATCTGATTTTCTCATTTTGTTGGCAGTAAATTGAGAAAATCAAATTGACCTATTAAATAATTAGCAACAAATAATATACTGATTAACAGTGATTTCATGGTCACTTGACTCATTTGTTATTTTGTTTCTCCAAAATTATTATTCAGTAAACCCATCCCTCTTTAGGGAAGGAAACGCAAGATATTCTTCCAAAGGCTTCTACAAGCATGACTGTGGAGTCAGAATCGGAGTAGGAGCCATGAAGACGGAATCGAAATTTTATATAGGGTTTAGCCGGAGTAGATATTTTATTTTGGGCGTAGCCAGAGCCGGGAATTTTTTTTTTTTAAATTAATAAATTTGGGAACAGTACAATTTCGTTAGTGAAAATAATCTGATGAATCAAATATAACTCAATATGTTTTCACCCTACTACTCTTCAGAGAAAGTTGTTTCATACCTTCGCACACTATAGTAGTTGTGTCGAAATATAATTTATTTCTTTAGTAATAATAATAATAATAATAATAATAATAATAATAATAATAATAATAATAATAATAATAATAATAATAATAATAATAATAATAATAATAATAATAATAATAATAATAATAATAATAATAATAATAATAATAATAATAATAATAATAATAATAATAATAATAATAATAATAATAATAATAATAATAATAATAATAATAATAATAATAATAATAATAATAATAACAAAACTGGATAACTTTGCCCATTCAAATGAATGAAACTGACACAGAATTCAGAGTATCTCTCTAGAATTATATTTATACTGTTCGATATATATTTATACTGGATTCGATTTCCGGCTGAAATTTTGCAAAATTCCGGTCGGAACCAGAACTGGATTAAAATTCTGGCTGAAACCGGAATTTATTTTCTTTTTAAAAACACATCATAACATCTAAACTCTCTGAACGTAAACATTTTTTCGACTATCAAAAAAATATATATATTTTTTTTTTTAATAAATTATTTCTACAGCCTCTACTATCCTTTCCTTAGTACATACGGCTTAAGTTAAAAATTGGATAACAAATTAATGTTATTCACAACAGTCAACCACAGCAGTCAACTCAATAAATTCAAGTAGGCAACTTCATGTTTATATTTTCTAGTTTACGAGACAACAACTGCTCAAAACAAGGTACAATGGAATTAAGATAGAAAGAACAACAACAAATTAGCTATATGGCACTCAAATCGTTTTAACACCTACCTACGAAATCTATTTTTAAGAGTTGAAAATGAACCCTTGGCAATTACACCACAAGATAAACAAATCCAAACATAAACTATTTGGTTTCTGATGAAGTATTTTCTCAAATCTGACAAAATGGTTTTTATTTACATATTTTAATCTTCAGTTCTTTAATCGTGGTTTTGTATAAAGTAGAAGCAAAATTTTGGTGGAGATGACGGATGAAAAATATTACAGCTCTGAATTATATTTCCCTTTAAGAAACTTCCTTCCATTGTAAACATGTTCATTCCCATCAATTTAATTTCAAAACTCTTATTTGTATAACCACAATTCATTCTTGTAGTTGTACATTGTGCTCCCTCTAGCATTTCAATGTACTTTCATAGGTAATGGGTCCAAAGTTCTGCTCAGAATTCAACTAACGGTCAAGCATAACATTAATTAGTAGGTAACACTACGGATTATAATTCCTATCATTTTGTTCCCGGAATTTATAAATTCAACGATGTTCTGACAATTTCAGATTGGCAATAAGTGCACCAAAATTCTTTTCTTTGCCGAAGTCTTCAGCCATTTTCTATTTATGTAATAATTAAAACTCTTATTTAATTTGCTAACTTCATTGAAGTACCCTATACTTTTTGCATGAAATTTGTTTGTCAATTATCAGCCCAACTTTAATAGTCCTTAAAATTCCCAGCAGAAGCAGCCAATTTAGTATCATTTGAAACTTAGGAACCCTACTTTTTATTCCTTCACTTATTCCATTTTAAGAAAAAAAATTTACTCAGGATAGAACCATGAGAAACGCCACATTTCATCAGCTCACATGTTGATTTCATTATATAATATCTTATCCAGTTAGAAATCAATCTACTTATACCAGCGATATTGTGATAATGTTTAGTTCAGTCTAGTAAGTGGAACTTTATCAGAAGCTTTCCTGAAACCTAATTAAAAACATCAAGGGGCTCTCCTGGGTCAGTACAATTAGAAATATACTCAATGAATTTTGATAAGCATTTCTGACATGACCTACCCAACCTACAACATATATATAATATATATATATATATATATATATTATATATATACTATATATATAATATATATATATAATAATATATATATATATATATATAATATATTATATATATATATTATATATAATATATATATATATATATATAATATATATCATAATAATATATATATATAATATACATTATATATATATAATATAATATATAATATATATATATATAATATGATGATGGAAGGAGAGGAAGGGGAGACCAAGAAGAAGTGGATGATGGGGAATCGAGGAGACATAAGGGAAGAGAAAGACAAGAGGAGTGGAGGAAAGGTAGGTGTTGCGAGAGATAGAATGGAAATGGGGAGGGGTGGGGCAGCATGAGGTCAATATGATAGGAAGCTGCACGTACGCACTTACCCCGCTTAAGCGGATTAAGTGTTTGTAAAATAATAATATATATATAATAAAATATTATATACTCTATATATATACTATATATATATATATATATATATATAATAATTATATATATATTATACTATATAATATATATATCAAATATATATATTATATCACGATAGTTTCAAATCTGATAAAATGATAAGTTATAGTTATTATTTTATGCCTGGTATTTATATATAGATTAAATAATAGCCTGTATATTTTATGCTGGTATTATATTTATTTAAAATAAAATATTGTATTTCCATTTATTCTGCAATAAAAGAACAAGGAAAATCATCCAATATGTTATATATAA
>JABUQX010040250.1:62500-67500 GCA_015478945.1 Trachelipus rathkii
GCCCTTAGCTTCTCTTATTTAAATTCTATATTAAAATATCTTTTTGTCCCATAAATGTGCCGTTTTCTGATCCTCCAATCGCTCAATATCCATTTGAGATGTGCTTGAATCTGATCTAGATTGCTTTTTCGATAAAGAGGTTCTTTACAGCTAAGTCATTGTCTGAGTCGGTTTCTGGCAAACTATGCTTTACTCCACATACAGAAATTGTCTTCTCTGGGCTGCAATTGATTTCGACAACTGATTCTAGACCATTACTTTACCTATAGGGATGTTTATAGACTTACAACGTTTATTAATTATTAGCAACAAAAGCAAAAGTGACATCTGACGGTTCCAAAGGAAATTTCATATAATCATTATTGACTACAAAGTGGTATACTCACATTAAAGTAGAAACAGATAATAAAAAGAAGATTTCTAACGTATTATTCACTTCACGATCAAAGTTACACATATACATACACAAATAAAATCATCAATTTAAAGCATATTAAATATAAGAAATTGGTTTATATTTTTAAAAGTAAATATAGTTTATATAATATAAACGTTTAAGATGAAAAATAAACATTTTAAGAATGCAATAAAAATATAAGGAAAAATAACAAAAGAAAATCCAAGTCAAATACTAACGCTAGTAGTTATCATAGGCTATTATGTAACCTAACCTGCATTACCTAACAACACAGTGACACATGAAAAACTTATAATAATTATGTTATTTTTAAAAGAACGTGGTAAGGAAAAAAATCAAAATCAAAACCTTAATAAAAATGTATTTAAATTAAATTAGAAACGCATCTGTATCACTTATAACAAAAATTAGCGCAAAATTATTTACCATAAAATTTAGAATACCGCGACGTGCATGAGAAAAAGTATTAAAATACTAAACAGGCAATGAAGCTTTAAAATAAATCCAATAACATAGATTTAAACTAGGAGGGATTTATGTAAAACTAATTAATACAATTAAATGAACACTTACAAAATTTAACATACATACATATATATATATATATTATATATGATATATATATAAATATATATATATATATATATATATATATATATATATATACTATATATATATATATATATAGTATATATACTAATATATATATTTATATATATATATATATATATATATATATATATATTATATATATATATATATAAATATATTTATATATATATATATATATATATATATATATATATATATATATCAATATATATATATATATATATATATATATATATATATATATATATATATATCATATATAATAATATATATATTATATATATATATATATAATATACTATAATAATATATATATATATATATATATATATATATATTAGAACCATTGAAAAAAATATATATATATATATATATATATATATTAATATATTATATAATATATATAATATATATATATATTATTATATATAATATATATATACATACATTATAAAAAATATATAAATATATATATATATATATATATATATATATATATATATATATATATATATATATATATATATATATATATATTTGTGTTTATGTAAAGCACACACCAACGCACCACAGCCACGAACAAGGAAAGGGCCATACTGGGTTGAATAATCAACTCAATGGGTGGGTCCTAGCTTATTCATATTTTAAATGTCAAAGAAATTTGGATGGCGAAATTAATATTCAGTCAAAAATAAATAAAATGCTGAATGAAAAGTTGTACTTACATTATAAATTGTTCTAATATTACATAACAAAATCATGCTATAAAGAATATTCAGTTCTTGAAGATAATAGAAAATAGAATTACTGCTAAAGTGGGGGTATTCAGATAATATTTGGGATAACATTTTAAAAGTGTTATGGACCATAAAGTAGGAAAATGACGACGACAAATGGGATCCAGATGGGGACAATCTATGATGTGGTGAACAGATTGCGGGGTATGGTGACGGCAAAATTTGGAGATGGGAGGATTGTCCCGTGACATGTAATGGCTGTGAGCGTTATTGGTGTGCCAAATACGGAGACGTGCAAGTATCACCTCTTGAAAGCGCTTTCGCTGGTGAGAGGAAGAACACTCACCAATGTTCGGCTTTATATTTCTAAGTTTTACTCCTTGCTGATCACTCTTCCAGCACTCTTTCGAATATGACCGGAAGCCTTGTCGGAGAGCAGGATAATAATCAGGAATGATGCCTTTAACAAGGCATCAGGGTGGAAGATTTGGAGAGAGAGGTCAGGACCAAGCAAATGATGGGAGCAGGTAATAGGCAATGTGTATGCCCCTCGTCATAAGAGAACGGCAGACCTTTTGCAAAGGGATGCTGAAGAAGTTAAGGATGTTATAAACTGTGTTTGCAAATGACCAGTAAGGAGGATTCTGAGGTATATCTCGAAGAATCGGCGTTTGAGCAGATTCAACTTCAAGGCTCATCCGGAGGGACGATCCGAAGGCTCCAGTGGAGATACAGATCGCCTCATTTTGGATGGGATCTAACAGGTGTAGTACATTTGGGGAGGCCTGACCATATATTACACAGCCATAATCCAGCTTCGATCGGATTAAGGCGGTGTGAATACGTAAAAGGGACTTGCGATCAGCACATCAAGATTTTGAGGCGAGATGACGTTATAGGTCGAGCACACGATGGCAAGTCGTTTTCAGAGGTTTAATGTGCGGTGCATATGTTAGGTGGGTATCTAGAATGAGTCCCGGAAATTTTACTTGTGAGGTTACGGGAATGGGTGAATCATATAAGGTGAGCTTCCTGGGAGGAAAGGGGAAGGCTCTTCGACTCCCTTTTTTCTTAAATAGTACTACTGAGGTTTTGGTGGGTGAGAAATGAAAGCATGGGAATTACCAAATTGTGAACTATTCTCAATAGCTGGCTGAAGTTGCCTCACAAGAAATAGCAGACTAACATCGGTAATATATAGCGTCAGGTCATCAACATAGAGAGAAAAATGGACCGTCGCCGGGATAGAAGTAACGATGTCATTGAATTCGAGAGCAAATAATAATACATTTGGATCACCGTCCTGTGGAACACCTTCATCAAGAGTAATGTGGCGTGATTGAACGGAAGAGCACATAATCTGGATTTATCTGTCTGATATTAATAAAGAGAGATAGATGTCCTCAGAAACCAAGCGAGTGGAGTTTAAGAAGAACCCCAGTTCTCCACGTTGTGTCATAAGCCGTTTCAAGGTCAAAAAAGACACCAAGAATCATCCCACCAGTTGAGAAGGATTCAAGGATGTCATGATCCAGCTTTAACAAGGGATTCGTGGTCGAATGATATTTGCGGAAACCAAACTGAAAGTTTGAAAAAGCTTGACGACTCTCCAGAACGTGGAGAAGACAGCCTTAAACCATTTACTCCATTAATTTGCAGGTATGACAGGTCAGCGAAATTGATCTTTGGTTGTCCGTCAACTTTGAATCTTTCCCAGGTTTGTGAATAAGGACTTCAAAAGCTGTAGTTCAAATAGATGGAAAAGAGGATTCGATCCAGATTCTGTTATACAGATCCAGCTCCAGCGAGAACACTGAAGTAGATGAGCGATATATATAATATATATATATATATATATATATATATATATATATATATATATATATATATATATATATATATATATTATTATAGTATATATATATATATTATTATATAGGTGGTTTGGTTTAAACCGTTGGTTTAAACCATGGTTTAAACCACATAAAAAAAACCAATGGTTTAAACCATAAAAAAACCATGCATAAAATATTTTAAAAATGTATTTATTAATGGTTTTCTTTAGCATGTTGATATGGTTTTCTCAATTTTTCAATCGAAGAGTAACTGAAAGGCAATAAAAAATTTTTTTTTTTTATATTATTGTGAGAATGATTATATATATATATATATATATATATATATATATATATATATATATATATATATATATATATAATATATATATATATATAATATATATATATATATATATATATATATATATATATATATATATATATATTTATACATATACATAATATATTATATATATATATTATATAATATATATATATATATATATATATTAATTATATATATTATAATATATATTAATATATATATATATATATATATATAATATATATTAGTATATATATATAATATATATATTTTATATATAACATATATATATATATATATATATATATATATTATAATATATATATATATATAAATAAATATATATTATAATTAATATATATTTGTAAATTTAACATGTTTTAAAACATGATTCTTGTTTCGAGGCTCTTGAGGATTTCATTTTCTACCCATCGATGCCACATTTCAAAAGATTATAATAAAACTCATTTGTGGAGTGTGTGGCCACAGCATCAACCAAGCTAGAAGGCAATGACTGTAAACTAAGTGATGATGTTTATATTTGGAAAATATGAATATGGAGCTAGAACAGCTTAATCCACCCCTCAACAGACAAGATTTATAGCATAAGTAAAAAGGAGGTATCATCAGGCAGTAACAGAAGCTCACTTATTGGCATATATTTTTAACCCAAGATATCAGACCACAGTACTTCCAGAGGATGAATATTCAAAAGCAGTGGAATTTATGGAGTAAAATTAAGAGCAAATTCTATTCCATTTCATAAAAGTTACACCTATTTGATGAGTCTCTGTTGTCAGCAGTGACTCCTTCATCATGGTACAGAATCTCTCAAAAGAAAAATTAGATTAAAGGTCTATATAAAATAATAAAGCATATTGTCAGGCACTTCATCAACTGGCTAATTTGAAAGGGGATTTTCAACTTTTGGACTTGGTGCCAAGCAACATTAGAATAGGTTGGGAAAAGCACAAACAGGGAAATTAGTTTTTTTTGTATAAAATTCTTAATGATAATTTCAGTTTCGACTTTTAATGATGAATATTCTCTCTCTCTTCTCTCTCTCTCTC
>JABUQX010040250.1:72500-74969 GCA_015478945.1 Trachelipus rathkii
AAATAGCTGTCAACCACTTCCTGTTCAATTCTAATGTCTTTGGTCCTGTCAAATTCTGACATTTCCTTACTTTCATCTTCGGTCTCGAAGGACTTTTCGCTAACACTGTAGGACCTTTGGATGAAGTTCTTTTCCTCCTTGGGAGATATTGATGATTGAGGAGACCCTGAGGAAGATACTTCCTTATCTCTCTTCCTTTTCATGCTTTCTCTTTTCTTGTCAACTTTGCGGAGCATCCCCTATAAAAAGTAAATTTAAGTAAATAAGTAAGTAAATTTAAGTAAACTTAAGTTTAAAGTAAATATAATAAATTTAATATAATAATAATAATAATAATAATAATAATAATAATAATATAATAATATAATAATAATAATAATAATAATAATAATAATAATAATAATAATAATAATAATAATAATAATAATAATAATAATAATAATAATAATAATAATAATAATAATAATAATAATAATAATAATAATAATAATATATAATAATCATAATAATAATAGATAATATTAATAATAATAATAATAATAATAATAATAATAATAATAATAATAATAATAATAATAATAATTTAATAAATTTAATTATAATTTAATAATTCAACAAATTAAATTTAAATTTAAAAAATATAAGTAAATTTAAAGCAAATGAATCCTAAACTATAAATGAGAAATAAGAATAAAACAAAACATTTCCGGTAGTATTTACTGTAAGTTGGAAAAAAGAGTTTCTTTCATGAGTAAATTTATTTTTCATTTAATCCATTAGTATATTTAAGTAAATAGAAGAAGAAGAAGAAGAAGAAAAAGAAGAAGAAGAAGAAGAAGAAGAAGAAGAAGAAGAAAGAAGAATGAAGAAGAAGAAGAAGAAGAAGAAGAAGAAGAAGAAAGAAGAAGAAGAAGAAGAAGAAGAAGAAGAAGAAGAAGAAGAAGAAGAAGAAGAAGAAGAAGAAGAAGAAGAAGAAGAAGAAGAAGAAGAAGAAGAAGAAGAAGAAGAAAGGAAGAAAAGAAGAAAGAAAAAGAAGAAGAAGAAAAAGAAGAAGAAAAGAAGAAAGAAGTAGAAAAGAAAAGAAAAAAAACAAAGGAAGAAGAAGAAGAAGAAGAAGAAAGAAGAAGAAGAAGAGAAGAAGAAGAAGAAGAAAGAAGAAGAAAGAAGAAAAAGAAGAAGAAAGAAGAAGAAGAAAGAAGAAGAAGAAGAAAGAAGAAGAAGAAAGAAGAAGAAGAAGGAAGAAGAAGAAGAAGAAGAGAAGAAGAAAGGAAGAAGAAGGAAGAAGAAGAAGAAGAAGAAGAAGAAGAAGAAGAAGAAGAAGAAGAAAAAGAAAAAGAAAAAGAAAAAGAAAAAGAAAAAAAAGAAAAAAGAAAAAGAAAAAGAAAAAGAAAAAGAAAAAGAAGAAGAAGAAGAAGAAGAAGAAGAAGAAGAAGAAGAAGAAGAAGAAGAAGAAGAAGAAGAAGAAGAAGAAGAAGAAGAAGAAGAAGAACTACAGAACACTGACTAGCAAAGACTTTACAGTCCACTCAAGGCTAGTCTGTTTAGTATTTTTGTTTATTTAATTTGTTGGATGTGTCTACTGTTATTAAAAAAAACTGTTATGTATTTTTGAAATAAGTATATTATTTTACCTATTTCTATGTAACATATGAGTCTGCTCACTTAGAGCAGATCTGCTTTTAAGCAACAAACATCATAGTATGTTAAAGACATTTATTTATTTATTTTAGTGTGATCGATTAGATCACCGTCTTAGAACAGATATGTTCTATGCGGTGAACATCAAAAATATTTACTACAGTTATTCAGTGTGATCGATTAAATCACCGTCTTAGAACAGATATGTTCTATGCGGAAAACATCAAAGCCATCAACTACAGCCATTCAGCGTGATCGAATAGATCACAGTCTTAGAACAGATATGTTCTATGCGATAAACATCGAAGCCACTTACTACAGTTAAGAAGAAGAAAAAGAAGAAGAAGAAGAAGAAGAAGAAGAAGAAGAAGAAGAAGAGGAAGAAGAAGCGAAGAAGAAGAAGAAGAAAAGAAGAAGAAGAAGAAGAAGAAGAAGAAGAAGAAGAAGAGAAGAAGAAGAAAAAGAAAAAGAAAAGAAAAAGAAAAAGAAAAAGAAAAAGAAAAAGAAAAAGAAAAAGAAAAAGAAGAAAAAAAAAGAAGAAGAAGAAGAAGAAGAAGAAGAAGAAGAAGAAGAAGAAGAAGAAGAAGAAGAAGAAGAAGAAGAAGAAGAAGAAGAAGAAGAAGAAGAAGAAGAAGAAGAAGAAGAAGAAGAAGAAGAAGAAGAAGAAGAAGAAGAAGAAGAAGAAGAAGAAAAAAGAAGAAGAGAAGAAGAAAAAAAAAAAAAAGATGAAATTTTTACTCAGCGTTGATATTAGTTAATTTTTATAAGAACGTAAATCATTCAGCTTCCAACTTCATATCAAAATAAAAATATTAATTGATATATTCCTTT
>JABUQX010040251.1:0-25000 GCA_015478945.1 Trachelipus rathkii
CCATTTTTACTATTTAATACATGAAATCCTCTTGTAAATCTTTTTAAAGTTAACCTCTCTTTTTGCCTTTCCAGATCCATCATCATTCTTTTAAAAATAATATAAACTGATGTATATATTCAAATAATTCAGGAAAGAACAAATATACTACTTAACATTTTTAGGAAAGACAAGAAAATTGGGTATTTCTTTGTACAATCGAACTTGTTTCTCAAGAAATGACAATTTTTCTTTGAAAGATAAATAAAGCTAACTAGAAATTTTACACCATTTTGTGGCGCTAACACACTTTACAAAATTTATTTGAATTTTTATCAATAAATATTTTTTTTAATATATATATCAAACATTTTCTACATATATATAATAATGCGTAGTATCCTTACAACTGCTTTTAAAATATACTAATAAGATAAGAATAATGATATGCAGGTAATTATAAAAGCATTATCAATAATATCAATATTAATTATTTTATCAAAGTTTTTTGTCTTTCTTTTATTTATATTATATTATTCTGTATTTCAATGAGATTCCAGGTTTTCAAAAATTAAGTCTTAAAAGCGTTGAGTTTTTTTCATTCGGTTTGCCTGTCAACGCTCATAAAAATACAAACATATTTTACAAATAATTTTTGACTGGACCTGCAAGCGGTACATCAAAATATATATATTCAAAAATTAAAGGTTTATTTTTGCAATGGCAATGCTTGGCCATTACCTTTAAAATACATAAAAATGAAAGTAATGTTTATATATTTTCATGTTACAACTGCATTACACTTATGTTATTACCATACAATATTTGTATATCATATCTTATCAGGTTTTGGCAAATGAAAGAGTGTGAAATTTTTGCGACCAACTATTTTAAGCCTTGCGATAGTTAATACACAAACGTGGTGAACCTGGTGCTGAATACGGGGATTTGCTAGGACGAATGATGTTCTGTTCTAATAAATCTCTGCATTGTTGCTCGATCTCTTCAGCTAACGGGCCCTGAAATCACCTGACTGGCAGACGAACGGGTCTGCTGCTTTCTAGCTCAATTGGCGTGCGGTAATATTGGCGGCTACAGCCACGTCCCATTATCACCTAGTATTTCAAAACATCTCGGTATTTCAGGTAATACCAATGGTATAATTCCTGTTTTTTTGAGCTGTTTTTCAGTAATGGGAATGCCCAGAGATTGTTTTTAAAATCTCCTTCCTAATTATTCCCGATCTACAGTTCCCAAGCACTTTGGTTTTTGATGGCAATTTGCAATCTTGGTTGGGTTTCCTATTTCAAATTCCTTTCCCTGGATTTCTTCTTTCCACTGCTCGGGGCACAATTGCCCCTTACTACGGTGGTTTTTTCTCCTAATATATCTGTGTTTCTGTCATACGAGTTCCCGGGAATGGCGAATTCTGTGCAAAAGTGGGGGAAGTAAAGGTTTTAAAACGCCCTGGGACAGGGAATGAAAGAAAGGTTTTTATTCCCTGAAAACCTCCCAAACTCCTACCGGAACGTCCTGAATAACCCTTAAACCTTGAAAAGAAATTTACAAGAGATGTTTGGGGCAATATTGGTAAAGAAAACCGTAACGCAAATTAAAGAATGGTAGTTCTTTTCAGACTGTAATCTTTTTTTCCCACACTATTTTCAAACTCCTCTTCCTCCTAAGCATGAAGCCATTCCCGGTGAGTTTTAAATTATTGGAGAAGATTAGTTTTTTCCTCGCAAGGTAGCAGCTTCAGTAACCAAAAACTTCGGGGCCTCTAGTTCTGGTGAGACCTACAAAGAGGGTGTTGGCCTTTCGGTTGAAAAAACTATTTTCCCTTCGAAAAACAAAGGAACGTTTTCATAAATATAAAACTGAATGGGGTAACCCACTATTTATCGGACCGTAATACCGCTTAATAGCTCGTATACCTACTTTTGCAGAGGGCAGAAGTTCAACGTTTTTAAGATCTAAAACTCAGGCTGAGCTTATCAGGCTTACGCCTGATGTAAGCCTGATTCGCTATCAACCATACAACTATAATAGGCTGAACTATTTTGACTAAAAGCAACACAAACTATGAGCCGATCAACTTTGGCTTGACAGAGGTATATAGAGACGGCCTTTAAATCACCGTCATCTGTGGAAAACTGGGATGGTACTTTCTTTGTTTCTGTAATTACGTCATACGTAGGAGCCACTACATTTTTTTTTCAGGTTCGGAAAATGGTGGACTCCCAACAGAAGGGCTCAATTCTGTGGACGTTTTCAGTTTAAAGGCTTTGAGATGATTTCACCCTCACCCATCAACGACCCTTATAATGGGAAGCTTTACACCATGCGCAAGGATCAAGATATTTTCGTGGAGGGCGAGAAGTGCTACGCTCATCTGTCTTAACTGGTACTGTGGTAGAATTGGGAGTCGGTAGAGATAGCCTCTTCTGTTCTCCAGAAGTCTGTCTTATAGGCGAACGTTTCTGTCCATTATTCTGTGGTGACACTGTGTTCCTTGGGGGAGTCAGGAATTTGGGCAGGTAATGCCAGGATGTTTGCCCTTGCAAAAAGGACGCACTCTGCGAACATTAGTAGATGTTGTTCGAGTCGGGGGATTCAAATTCCAACATTCACTTCTTCTATGCCCCCTCTTTCGGCAATAACTGCAGATCCCCTGATATTTAAAGCATTCTTCTATCACATGCCCATCTTTATCGCAATAATCACAATGTAAGGAATTTGTATATTGTCTGTTGCTATTCTTGTTGTCGTTATAATATCGACTGGTGTTATGTTTTGGGCTGTGATTTGGGCTTGTTCTAGATACAGATTCCTTTCTTTCTTCATCACCTTTTCTACTTAAATTATTATTTTCTGATAAACTGGTATACTTGCGGCTATTTTTCAATGTTTCCACCCAACTTGGTCTTACTGTGTCAATACGGATCGTTTGATTCAAATCCGTAACATCCTGATTTCCTAATTCCTACTGCTCTTGATTTCTTGATTCTGAAGTGTCTATGCCTAACTGTTGTCCCCTTAACATTTGAAAAGTCTCTTAAATATGAATCATCCAAAGTCAACTATTTTTTTTCCTCAACGGAACTCCTGGTTTATTATCCAGCTTCCCTGCTCAAGTTAAGTGGTTTACTTCTTTGAAATCTTTTCCCCACCTGATGGATGTAGCTGAGGTTATGAAAGGCTAACCGCAAAGGAATTATGTTTCCCGCATGTTTGATACCGTGATACCCTTAATTTGGCCAAGGTGGTTTCTAACCGTAAGGGGAACATACGAACACCTTCAACAAACCAGGTGCTTTTTACAAGCAGAATGGTATGCATGTAATTTATGCTCATTTTTCTGTTTTTCCTCTTGCTGGTACCATTTCAATAAGATGGCTTTGACTGAAGCGTAATTTCGATCAGTTTTGGTCACCAGGGTGTACAATTGAAGGAATGACCCTTCTAACTGCCTTCCTAAATACCGCAACCACTGGTGCTGAGAGTTTGGATAATGTAGGGAGCAGTATGCCTCGAAGTTTGCAAAATACTGTATTAAGTTTTGATCAGCTTCATAACTGAACTTACCAGGTTCCAATACCTTAATCTTCTGTGAATTCGTTATCAGTTCTGTTAAGAGTATCACTGCTTGAGACAACAAAGCTATCTGCTGTTGCCACATATCTGCCGCAGGACTGGCAAGGAACTGTTGTTGGGAAGGAACCTTTTGTGGATCTGGGGTATGAAAACGGAGTATTAGGGAAAGATGGAAATCCTCCAGGCTGACCCATATCCATTATGGATGGTATCGGATTATTATATACCATGCTAGTAACCGGTGTTAAGGGTATATTTTCATAGTTAGGATACAAGGAAATTCTCTCAGTGAAATGATGAGAGGTAGTTACAATTTCTACAGGGGTAGACATAATTGCTGGGGCTGGCATTTTGTACTGGGGTCTGAATGTTCGGCATTGACATGCTTACAGGAGACCCTAAATTTATTAAATTATAATTATCCCCTACTTCCGAGTAGGGTAGAAAACTGGTTTGATCACCCATGTTTATTGGGTTAGAAGGGTATCCAACAGGATCTTGTTGGACCTGAGGAAGACCTGGAGCATTGACAGCTAATGCCGACATCCCGTGATTCAGGTTAGCAATTACATCATTTACTTGATTTATTGAAAGAACACCAGAAGGTTCTTCTTGAATTAAAGGAACTTCAGTTAGGATATTAGCTTTCTCTTCGTTGGCCGCTTCAGAAGCCAATAACTCAGCCATTTGTCCATTTGTTAAAGATTTTGCCTTCTAACAATCATTTATTAAGTACTACTATTATAACAGAATAGCAAACATTTTTTTAGCACGACAAAAAAAATTCATAATTCCCAGGTGACTTTCCACCTTTTTTGTTATAATAGCATCATATATCGCTTAGAAATGATATAGGCAACAGAAGACAGAAAGAATTGGAGGGAATATTTAAATCAGTTATCTTTATTTATATTTCTTTTTCTGATAAATTAAATATTATGAAGCAAACAAGACAACTCAAACGCCCTCAGCTTGCAAATCCTTTGTTTATAATCGTAATTTTGTTTAGATCAATGGAAAGTTGAATGTGGTCCCTGTTCGGGCGCCAATTAAAATATTATTTATGTTATGGAGAGTGAAGGCCATTCAAGGGTTTTGAATGGGAAAAGCTACGTTAATATTTTGGCGGCCCTGAACGGTCTTGACGACAGGAAATACTAGTTTCCAATTTCTCCCTTATCTGAATGAGATTGTAAAAGTATAAATAATATAAACAAATATATAGATACGTAGATAAAGAAATAAATAATAGATACTTAATAAAATGAAAACTTTTACAATTATACTCCGGTAGTTTTGCAAGACATGAAGTTTAAACTACGGTAAGGTAGAATAGTCGAAAGACACGCAGAAAAAAACAAAAAACCCCCACTTTTCTTTTACAAATTCCGGTAATTCCACTGTTGATATTAATTACAACAAAATCTTAAAAGCAATGAAAAATTACATAACAACTTCGATAAAGAATACAAGCTTGCAATAAAAAGCAATTTGAAACTTAATATATTTATTTAGATCAGGAGTTGTCAAAGTTGTGAATACCAACCTCCTGGGATCGATAAGAGTTCTCAAGGGTTGCCCGATGTCATACACGAGGGTCGATCATACCAAAGAGGATCAATAACTGTTATCCGAAAGAAATATTCCAACAAGTATTTCGATATATATATATTATAATATCTATATATATATATATATATATATATATATCTATATATATATATATATAATAATATATTATACTATCTAAATATATATATATATAATATAAATATATATACATGCGTCCGCACATAGGGGCGGAGGGGCACTGGCACCCCCTGGATTTTGGGATCATGAATTTTTTTAAATAATATATATATATATCATATATATAATATAAATATATAGTATATATAATATATATATATATATATTATATATATATATATATAATATGATAATATATATGGTTAATAGCTTTGCCCTCCCTGGAAAATTTCTGGGACGCCCATGTATATGATATATAATATGATATATATATTATATATATATTATATATATATATACTATATATATATATAATATATATATATTATTATATAACTATATATATATAATATATATATATAATATATACTATATATATATGATATATATATATATATATATATATATATATATATATTATTATATTAATATTTCCTTGGCAAGAACTTGTCTATTGTGCAATTAAACAGTTGATAAATCGCTCACTCCTTATGAAGGGATCGCTCTATTAAAATTGAATTCAAATCTAGCCTAATTTTCTTAAGTTAACAAATAAAGTAAAAACTCAGCGTATATATAAGAATAAAGTTTTATGTGAATGATTTCCAAGCAAAATAAACTTGGAGAACGCCTTGATGAATATTCTTGGCAGAACTTTCTAATGTGCAATTAGAACAGTTTGTGAGTGAGCTGCTCACTCCTGTAATGAAGGATCGCATTAATTAAAAATTATTCAACCTCTAGCCTATTTGCTTAAAGTTAAACAAAAATAAAGTAAACTAAATAAATATATAAGATAATAGTTTTAAGTAATGATTTTCAAGAAATAAACTTTGGAGAGACGTCCTTGTACCGAATAAAAAGTATAAGGCGTTAAGGCAAATGTATCTGTATTGTGTAGTATATAATTTCTAGCTTAGGGTATAATAATTTTTTTCTAGGCAAAGAAGAATGGCCCAAAGCTAAACTAGCCTAGTGAGATGACGTTATAGGTGGTAAAAAAATAAAATTACGCAAGATTTGAATAGATCCTGGCTAAGTTTTACTGTTTGGGACTACTTCTCTATACTAAATATTGAAATCTTCATTAACCTGAACTAGAAACTATTTGTTTAAAGTTAAATATAAGATTACGTCTACTCATAAATTCCTTCAGAAGATTTGGACTTTCAATAGGTGTAATTTTTTGTACATAGCTTTGACAAACACTTGCTCTTCGCATGAATTTAAACCTTAGCCATGTTGAAACCATTTTCTTAATTCGTTTTTGTTTATTTTTCTTAAAACAATTGGTTGTTTGAGACAAAAAATATATATTTCCAAAACATTTCCCGTCTCTAAACCATAGTGTAAATTAGAGAGACAAGAATATCCCTTAATTTTTTTGTAACCATTTTTAAAAATCCCCTACTTCAATCGAAAATAGTTAATAGCAATAATATAACATAATATATAATATATATTAATCTATATTATATATATATATATATATATTATATTATATATATATATATATACTATATATATATATTATATATATCATATATAATATATATATATATATATATATATATATATATATATATACTATATGTAGCGTTGAAGCTGGGGTTTTGTAAGAAAAATGTGAACTCCAAGAAGACAATTATTATTTTACAGAACATCGAGTAGGAATAGGACCAGAGTTAAAGTAGTCCGAGGCTCCGACCGCAGATTCCCAAAAAACAGGCAAAAAAGTTCGCTAAAAAATATCAATAATAAAAATTTGATCGTAAAATAATTAATAAATTAAGCACGATAAAATCCAAGCGGTGCTTAAGATAAAGCCTCTTCTCGCAGAGAACGGTTGATTTTAAACCACGAATCACAGGTTTACGTCAAAGCTGATGCCACAGTTCTATGATCGTCTGTAACAAAAATAAATAAATTGAACACAGAACATTTTTGACTGCGCATTATGACGTATTACATAGGGTTTTAATCATTCACAATATATATATATTATATATATATATATATAATATATATTATTATAAATATATACATATATATATATATATATATATATAATATTATATATATATATATATATAATATATATTATATAGTATATTATTATATATATATTATAATATATATATATATATTATATATATATATTATATATATATATATTTATATAATTATATATAGTATATAATATATATATATATATATATATATATATATATTATATATATATAATAATCTATATCATATATATATAAGTTCCTAAAAATATTTTATGACAACATATTTAAGTGATTTAACTTATTAGAAATAAAAAATTAATATATAAGTACAATTGCGGAACTACAATAAGCCTTACCTTGAGTGTTTGGTTTCTCAAGACTTTTTTGGTCTTGAGGAAAGTTCTAATTTAGCTTTAAGATAAACTCCAGCTTGTGGCTTTATTAAAATATAACTAACTAACTTATTAGGTTAAATTGATAGGAGAGTATGAGGTAAAGAGAATAGAGGTAGTTGATAAAGGTTGAGAAAGGGAAAATTACTATTTGTTCGATATCGCTCATTTTTTTGTATTATTAAAATTTGGACATCAGAAGCACGGCAACTAGAGCAACTTCATGGATTTTGAAGGTAGGACAGCCTGAACCTGGCGTTTAGTGATTCTGTAATTATCCAAGTAATTGGCACAGTACAAATTCCATCAAATTTCTATAACTAAATAACTATAGGTTGATACTTTACATGACTTTTTTATATCTTACATCCAAATACGTACTAAGAATAAAAAAAAATAGAAGACACAATCAGTGAAGTCTATATAGTTTTTATATCCTAAAATAAACTACTAAAATAAGCAAAATAGAAGATATATATGTGGAAGTATAAATAGTTTTTATAACTTGGAACCTGTTCAAGACACTTTTTGAGATTGTATTTTTAATAATTTACTTTTCATTGATAAAACTCAAAAACAGGTTATATTACTTGTGGACTTTATTTGTCAGTGATAGTAATATAGGCAAAGGTTTACTTTCTCATATTTTGATCGAGTGACTCGAGTCGTCGTGAAGTCGCTCAATGGTCAATAGGTGAGTCGCATTGAGTCAGTGAGGGCTTTTGTAGGGAGTGCTTTATTTAACTTTTATTTTTTCAAATTAATTTATGTATTTAATATATTTGTTGAAGAATATTGTTTTATTCTATGAAAAATTATATTTTATGTATTTTAAATATTTTTTTTGGCTACTATACCATTAGAGAGAATTCTGGCAACATGGCCGTATTTACAAAGGTATCATTGTCTTTTTTATTATTTTGATTGCTTTCTATGTGATTCTTGACACTCACGCAGTATGTTTTATATGACAACTAAATGGAGAGGATGTTCAGTTTTCTTTCCCCTGTGCTCGTCGCTTGGAGACTGCCATAACGAGATTGCGAATTGGGCATCTTGGCCTAAATGGGCACCTCTTTCGTTTGGGTCTTTCTGACACACCCCTTTGTCCATCTTGCAATGGTGCTCTTGACTCTTGAGAGTGTGGAGCACTTTCTCCTTCAGTGTGGCTCTTACTTGATAGACAGGGAGGACGCTTCGTCTTCCCTGCTGGGATGAGGGTTCCTCTTCTGATGTTTCCCCAGTTTTGCGAGGAAGGTGAACGTGTCCCAGTATATAGAGTTAGGTGTACATCTGGCACTAATCCGCTATCTCAAATATACTGGTCAGTTGGGCAGGTTGTGATCTTTCATGGGGTATGTGTATAATTTTAGACTACACTTATAAGAATATTTGTCAAATAACTAAATTTTTGACAAATTCTAATATGAAAAGCACTTTTGCATAAGATATCCATACTTTTAAAAGACAGAACAAATAAGAAAAGACAACAATAAATAAATTAAACTAAATAATAAGTAGGAAAAATAAAAATAAAATAAAATAAAATAAATTAAATTCAATTATAGAAATTAAGTCCCAATAAATAAATAGAAAATATGATCAGAAACCAATTAGTTTTCAGAGCGTTACTTATTATTGGTTTTTATTGTGCACATAAAATCCTCAATATATAAAATAGTGAAAAAAAAAAATATATTTTAAAACCGATTTTTGTAAAATATTTATAATTTAAATATATTAGTTCAGTGAACTGAAGTAAATAATACTTAATAATTACCCAAAATTTATCAGTCGTTAAAACAATTAAACATGGTCTTTTTTTATTTTAAATAATCCTCATATTGTTTTTATTTATCTATTATATTTTAGCATATTTAAAGCATTTCAATGAATTTTTTTTTCCTTTAACTTTTATTTTGTTTTTCTATATTAATTTATAAATTAAAAAAACAAAAGAGAAAAATTTCAATAACATTATTTACGTTTCATATTATATAAATAACCCTTATAAATAATAAATAAATAAATAAATAAATAGAATTATGACGGAGATTGACAGGTAAGCTAATTTCATGGGATCCAAGCAACTCTTTGCCTTATGAAGTAACCGTAAGCTATATCTATATTCCCATGGAGATGCCTGAATGAATTTTCCAGTTTCAACAGGAACTTTCTATTGAACTGAAAAATGAGCAAAATGAGCTTCCTTTATTTCATCCATTTGGAGAGTTGTACACTAAAAATCGCATTACAGATTTTATGAGGAGAAGAACTGAAACTAAAACTCGATCAGATTGAAAATGACAGATTCCCCTCTATGCACACATTGTACCAGTGTTGAAAATGTAGAACATTTCTTGTTGTCCTGTCCAAAATATGAAATAGCTAGAGTGGAAATGTTTAAAACCTAGATAAATATTGGGTAGGAGCTACCTACCCAGCCTACCCTATATATACGCCCCTGCTAACCATACAATACTACAAAGTCAAATTAAAAGTTTTAATTTCAATACTAAAACACAAAACAAGCCTATAGAGATACCTTAAGCTAGAAAAGCCAGCCTAATACATGGAACTTAAAATGCAACAGGTTATTATTTTGCAAGTATACAAATAATCATTGGGAGCCAGACGTTATGGTGAAAGGCAATATGCAACATATATTCCTATCATAAGTGTCAGACATTTTAGTAATCAAAATTTAGACAACACATAAAGCGAGACCAAATTCAAAACCACCCTATTAAAAATTGTACAGGTCCCTTAAAATGTGAGTTCTGCTCTGTAAATCATGTAACAAAAATCTTTTAATCCAGACGCATACAAATGCATCCTTTCTAAAGATTGCCCTCATTTTAAGAGAAGCTTAAATTGTGAAAATAAAAGTTGATAACCAGACAACATTTTATAATTCATGGAATGTTTACAAGCAGAGAAATCCTTTTCTTAAACTCGAAGGTTAAACTATAAGCGAGAAAAGAGTTTAAATACGTATATGCAAAATAAAACAGATTATGAGTGTTTGAAAAGGGAATATAGTATAAGCGATATAAATGTATATGAGTGTAGATGGTCTCGAGACGATATAGATAAAATGATTATATTCCACGATGTGAATTGAAGAATTTAGTGTATTTAAGATAGTCTGGCGTGAATATAAACAAAGACAAAAATAAAAAAAGGATAGTGAGAATGTAAGTGCATAAGTGAGATATGACTATTTGTGCGTCATATGATTGGAACCAAACTGATTTGACACCATTGAAGAGGCCAACGAATTTATAAATACTTTTAAAGGCTAAAACAACTATTTACCTTTTGCAAACTTTCTCGCGTACGAGAGATGTTTTGAAAGCACGTTTTAAAGTGATTGTAAAAGCGTGCATATTTCATTGATATATTCTCTTATGTGCGAGAAAACGAGAGTGTGTAATAGTTATGAAATTTTTTATATGCGGTATTGACAGTTCTAGGGTATATCGTGAGATAGTAGCTTTAGAAGAGTTTTTGCCTAAAAGTAGAAATAGGAAATTGAGGGAGGGGGGAACATTAGGTTTGTGTGCTTGATGAAGAAGAATGCCTTATGTTTCTGTTTGCGGATTAATGTTTTAAGATAGAAGGGTGTTCCGTAGATGTAGGGAAATGAAAGATTTTTATGAAAGGAATCGAGAGGTAGTTAGAATGCAGAAGGGGGAAAATGTTGCGTGGCTGATTGTGGCGGAAATGGTGAGAGTTGGTGTGGAGGATGAAGAATTGCTAAATATGAACGATATCAAAGTAATGCAAGAGGAATTAGGATTAGAAGGAGAATAGGCCTTTTGTATATTTTTCCATTTTAAAATAAATATTTTTAAAAATGAAATATTCATATTCTGAATTTTGATATTCAAAAATCTGGGAAATTGACTGATATCCCAAGAGCGGAGGTATAGAGAAGTTGTTCGAAAATTGCCACATCGCAAGAATTTGAAAGATTGGAAGGAAAACTTAGGAACAAGATTGATATAATCTGAGATTTTGATAGAAGATTTTTTCTCTGATTATATATATACTGGTATATACGGTATGTTAATTGTAAAAAAGGTTTTATAGGTATGTGTATTATTATAATAATATATTATATAGATTTTAAGGAATAAAGTGCATATATATACATATAGAGTAATGAGATAATAATATATTGTATATGTATTACCAGTGTATTTTCTGTATTTTTATGCAATATGCAATATTATATATATATATAGTATTTTAATGAGCGTATAATGGGCTTTAGTTAATTTACCATTCGTAGTGATTTTAACGGGTACATAGTGGAGGTATATATTTTATTAATTGATTATGGAAGATGAAAGAGAGAAGTGTATTTATTATATATACCCTATAATGTATGCTTGCATTACGCATATATAGACTGTAGTCAGGACTACTATATATATATAGGTACGTGTGCAGAATTGTCAGAAAGGGGATATAAGTTATCTAGAAAAAAGAATATGTTATGTGAAAACCTCCTTGAGTGTATGCGATAAGATGGACGTGATATAGTGAACCTTTTGAGTTATAGGTATGAGTGATTGATGTGTTTCGTTTACCTCGGTTGACCGCGTTATAAGTGAGTGTAAATTGTAATAAAGAATTAGGTTGTTGAATAGTATGAGATCATAGAGTAAGTTTGGTATATGCATTGTCACTTGTAAAGAATATTAAAACTAGTGCGAATGTGGCTATGGTAGCTGTTAAGTTGATATAGAAGTTTTTGGTAAGGATAATGTATAATTTTGTAAAAAACATTAAAATTAAAATTGGCGATAATGGACCAGGTTGTATGGGCAAGGCGTTTGATATAGGTAAAATATGTATTGTGATAGTGATGTAAGGTAAATGAGCTATGTGTAGAGATAACAACCCCTTATATAGTATCCTAGTTCGATAATGGTGATAGCTATATTTGCGTGAAGAGATAACAGTTACGTAACGTATTGTAGCGATAATATCTTATAAATATAGATGTTGCTCGAAATGTATTATGAGTTGAAAAGGTAGATATTGATAGTTGAAATCTGGACCTAACAGCGGTAAGCGTTGTTGTCTCTTAGATTGCCACGTCCTAGAATAATTATGACTGCTGGCAGTTAGAACACTAACTGGTCAGGCGGGAATAGGTATGTAATGTGGTATGTATGAATAGTTTTGTAAGGAAGGTTTGTGTGAAACCTGTGATCGTGCCCAAGTGGCTGAAAAGGAGTGATGAAGGACAATATTGGAGGAGAAAGCTAAGTATAAATATTTAGGAGTTTGCAAGCTTTTCGCTATAGCTTTTAATTGCACCTGCTTTCAGCGTGACGTAGATCGGAGGATAGGGGGATAAAGTTTTTGAGACACGAACAACTGTCGTTAAGTGAGTGTGAACGGCGTGTGGTGAATGTGTGTAAGATTGAGAGTATGAAGTTTAGCGGCACGCGCTATCATCTGTGTGTGAATAGAACAGAGAGGCGCTCTTTTTGCGATCGAATGATGGGTTAGTTAGTGTAGAGTGTAGAACGCAGTAGATGAAAGAGATGGTATTGTGAAATGAAGTTAGAGAGAGGCGGTCGATATTCTATGATGCGATTTTTATGCCTATGGAGGAGAAAGGCCACCTAATATGACTTGAAGGCTCACCCATTATATGAGTTTTTGGTGCTTATCGTGTAACTGACGATTGGAAAGGGAGGAGAATGGGAAGGAAGATGGAGGTGGAGATGGGGAAAAGAATGAGAAATTAGTTATTGAGAAAGAAGTCAAGAGAGAGGTGGAAAATAAGGAAAAAGAAAAGGAAAGGCATGAAACCAGGGACTTTGAAAGGATTGTTTGATGAATAGGTTAATTTGTGGCTTGCTTCATGTATGTTACCAGCTGTGTGTGATTTTGAGATATTCGTTTACAACTATAAATATAATGAAACAGAATATCTATGAAAAGATGTTACTGTGCCGCTAATATTGTGGCCGCGGAACATTTCAAGATCTCGTCTTAGAACTCGTAGTTAGCTAGCACTTCCTGGTCTATCCTCTCTATGTATAATATAGGCATATAGCCGTGCACTCTCTACCCGACCTCTCTCACAGTATTTCCTTTGGTGATCTGTGACCTCTGATGATCCCGACATCATCAACTCTCGAACCACATTCATCGTTTTGTCCGCGTATAGCAGCAATAGAGGAGGATCTCTAGTGCGGAAGACCTAGAGCAATACTGAGAGGGAATCATTTTTAATGGTGATACACACAATAAGCTCGCCCTTAACTCACTGAGCCAATAGTCGATAAATATAATAGATAATTATACTATTATATATATTATATATATCATATAATTACGTTAGTACACATATGACGTGCTGTGTACCCGGTCCTCGCCCATTTTACATTAAATCGTGATGACTCCTTCGTCTCTGTATGAGATAGGAAGCATACAGTTACCTAACCTTCAGTCCACTTTGTGATATATAGAGAAGTTGGAAGATTGATGGAATTAATTAAAATTATGGTATAAAATTCTGATGGAATTGGGATGGTTCTTGGGTCCGAGTCCCAGTCCACATCAACAACTCATAAACGGTATGGTAAAGAAGAAATTTGGGAATTCAAAGGGAGATTAAGTAGGTTAGAAGGGTAGTATATATAAGAATTGAGAATGAGATATAGAATTGGTTTGGGATTGTTTGAGATATAGAGAAGTTATGGGAATAGATGTGAAAATAGTAGGACGAAGTTCAAATGAGAAATTTAGAGATGCAGCCGTGCATCATGCAGAGTAGAGTATATCGAGTAGAAAGTATGATTATTGGGTTTATGATAGAATGGTATTTTAAGAAGATATAGAATATATTAATGATAGAATGCTTGGGGTTGGTTCAAGATGATACATAACTTAGTGGGAGGATGCACTATAGTTGTAATCTGTAGGTAATATGATATAGAGATGTTAAAGTATAAGTCGAGTTACATGAATGATAGTTACAGCAGGCTCACTTTGAATTCAATAAGAGGATGTCCAGTTATAAGTAGAAGATAGTCTATTTTGTTTTGTTATGTAATCAGATTGACAAATTGCGTTCAATTGACTTATATTATTTATAATTATATATATTTATTATCACGTTTTTTATATTCTGTAATGTTTATATTTAGTAGTAGCTTGTGTTTTAAGGGAATAGCCGGCCTAAAGTTCGATTTCCTGTAGTGTCACCCGTGTCGTGTTACCCCTTGCATAGGGGAAAAGCACTTATAAAAGGTAGTATATATATATATATGATGTAAATAATGCGAACTATAGCTGAAGAATGAGGGATTGTGAGATGAGTGATTGAGGGAGTGTTCCTAATGGTGTGTGAATCAGAGTGGTGGGTGACGAGCTCAACTGAACTGAGGGGATCAAACTCTCCATGACTGATTTATTTATCTTCGGTTGTTGCGTTCTTGTTTCGGCTATTTTCTTCTGCGCGGCGCGTTATACGCGTACGGACTTCTGAATTATCCTATTATCAGAATTGCAAGGAGATAATATATAATTTATATAATAATATATTATATACTATATATATGTCATATAATATAGTGAGTGAAGTTGTGTGTTTGAGATTTTAGCGTTTTGACAAATTTGTCAAACTAATATTTGATTTTCTCTTGTTTATTTATTTATTCAGTTTTGATACCCTCAAGTGCGGACCGACGGCTTGCCACTTTACAGGATTCAGAGATGAATTTTTTTGTTTTTATTTAATTATACAATAGTGTTTGCTATTTTATTAGTCTGTTAGTAGTAATTTTTATACTGTCTTTTATGATTATTTATTATTATTTAGTATAATATATATTAGTAAGTTAATATATATAATATATAGGTATATATATATATGTAAGCGAATTGATGTTCAGTTTTAAAGGTTCGTTTTTTATCTATTTTTAGTTTTTTTTTTTTCATATGCAAAAAAGTGTTTAGGTTTTGTGTTTTGGTTTTGAAGTAAATTTATCAAGTACAATATATATTTTTCAGCTTGTATAAAGAACAAGCTTGTATTGATCCTAGAGTGATATATATAGGTAAGGAATTATTTATTTATTTTCTAATTATTATTTTTTATTATTATTAAACAAAATAATTAATTATTTTAATTATTTATTATTTTTTTTATTATATATATGTATTTTATTTTATTATTATTTTATTATTTAATATTTATATATCATTATGGTCATTTTTAAATTTATTTTATTGGAGTAATAAGAAGTAAAATCATTTTAGTAATTTGTGTTGCTTTTATTTATATCAGTTGGCTGTTTTTTCGCTTTGATCTGCGAATTGTCCAGAATTGGAATTGAAGTGAATTCTCGTGAATCTTGTTGCATTATGAGAGAAATAAAAAACAAACTGGATGGATTATCCAGGTAAGGATATGTTGTATTTATTTATTTGCAGATTAGTTGTTTTGTATTTCTATTGTTTGATGGTGGTAATTTTAATTTTTTAAACGTGATTGTTACTTGCTTTGATTGCATTATTTTTAATTTGATTTCAATTGCATTAGATGTTGCTTATGCATGTATGTCTGCTTATCGATATGTGCTTAGCATTTAAGGGTATTTATTATTGAAATGTATTTTGCATTATTTACTTTACTTTTACATTATATTTAATTTTAATTAATTTAATGAATTTGAAGAATCGTAATGTAAAATTTGTAACGTTAAACTTTGAATGATTTTTTTCCATTATTGCTATTATTTATTATATTTATTTTTGCTAAGTTTCATAATGCGTTAGAAGTGTGTTTTGTTTTATTAACTTCTCTTATCAGTTTTTTGTTTTCCTGGCTTTTATACTTGTTATGCCTTATTTTACTTGTGAAGCAAACACCCCGGCTTCGACTTGGATTAAAATTGTCACGGGAAAAAGATTTTTAGATTGCTCGCCACTTCCGCAGAGAAGGTGGATGGAGAGAGTGTTTCAAAATGATTGTACCTATAATAAACCTTATGTAATAATATCAGAGAAAATCAATTGAAATAAAAAAGGAACATTATTTGAATATAGTTCTAATGAGGAAAATAGAAAAAGACATAATTATATAATAGAAATAAATTGAAATTAAAAAGGAAAGATCTTTTTTGAAAAATTCTAAAATAGAAAAAGCACTATTTAGTGAAAATATGAAATATGAATAAATAAAAAGAGAAGTTATTTGAACTTCCAATTAAGGACTATGTATATAAAGTGGGAAAAATAGAGAAATTTAAATTGAAGAATTAAAAAAGTGTTTTGCTTATTGGTTTAAAAAGAAAAAAATAGGTAATACATTAATTGAGTGACTTCATACATGAGAAAAAAAAAATAAGAAGACACTAAAACGTGCCCACCCCCTATCTGCTATTATTATTGAGTATTTTGTAATAAACGCGATACAAAGTTGGCTATTTTTAGTATATGTTATAACTCTAATGATTTATTTGAGTTATTGCAAATATCTCTTTCCTAGTATTAGGTTTATATTTTAATTGTAGTGTAATAGTAATATATTTTTAGGTCTCTCAAACGTCAGATAACATTTTTATCCTGTACATGACTAAGCGTATTTGAAAGTCAGGTATACGGGGAATTGTATCGTGGTATCTGGCAGATTGTATGCGGTGTGTGAGTCGATCGTCATACTTTGTTACAGTATGAAAATATTGGATTGGTTGTGGTGAGAAGAATTAGTATGTGAGTGTGTTGTTTTTTTTCAAAAATTCATTATTTGGTTTTGTTTGTTCTGTGTTTTCTTTTTTTTTTTCATTCCTGTGTTTTATTCTTCTCGTTAGGATAGACCCACGACAATTTGGATAGTGAGCGGGATCGAAGCCCTACCACATATTGTGGAAATCGACCACCACAACGGGACTGCTGAAACCCAACTCCAGATGCACCCCACCAACCTCTTTCCCCTAACCTCCGCCCTTAATGAAAGATATTTAACAATGGATATATACTTTGGTGCAACTAGAATAGAAATTCAAAATAAAGGAAGGTTGGGGCTTTGAGAAATATCAAATTTTCTGCTGAGAGCCCCAGCATTTGTAAATACTCTCGAACTTGGAACATAGTTGGAGGACAGGCCCAGTATTTCCTTGCAAGTTTACTCAAGCGTTGGTGAACATTTTGCTAACTTTTCACTAACTGATTGGGTTATCATTTGAATTTATCGTTTTTCTAGTTGATAGTTATTCAATCATTTGCATACATCCTTTTGGTAATGGTGTGTTTCTTCATCACTACTGGCTGTAGAAATTCTTTCCAGTGAATGTGTTATTGATTTACTCGTAGAAGGTATTGGTCGTGCATTTCTTTTTTTTTTTTTCCTTTTAATGGGGGCGATTAATAGGACTGTTCGGATTTTGTAAGTTTTTCAGAATCTGCATTTCTATAAAGAAGTAACGATAACTTTTTATAATTTATTGAATGTTCTTGCTTACTTCACAAGAAGAAACTATGCCTTCATTAACGGGGGATTAAGTAAGTCTGCAATAGTATGAAGGTCATTAATTTCCACGAACCAAAGCCGTTTTTCTAGCTCTATTTTAATACATCTTTCATTCATCATTTTCATTTGAAGATGTTCAAATGCTTTCATTAGCTTGGAGATTAATGCATACATCGAAAGATAGAAGCTGTAGAGTGTGCTGATTTTTTGGTAGTTTTTGTCAAATTTGGGTTTCAAATAACTAGTGCAACTGCAAGCGTTGGCTTGATGTAGATATGATGTCATTTTCCACATTTAAAAGAATTTTAACTTTGGAATACGAACTGGTGTAGGAAGCAATAGGTCGTACGAAGCAAGAAGTTCTTCCATCATATGAAGGGTACAATTCCATCGATTAAGATGTTCTTTTACGAAACATTTAATAAACTTATGGTAATTTTATTCAAAGCTCTGTTCTATATTGATCTTATTTGCCTTTCTTACTCATTTCTCATTTTTCATTTTTTCAGATTCATCTTTAAGTAGTTTATATTACAATTCACCATTTCTTCCGCTTTACCGATGATATTACACAAATCTTCGTGGCATCAATACAAACATTCCCTGGACGAAGGGCAAAGCAGCGGATTAGATCAAAGGAATGCGATACTTTAATATATGTCGGCTATGCGGGTAAGTGCGTTGCATACACTAGTAATATATGATATATTATATATATATTACATATAAGTATTTATATAATTATATATTAGTTTATATATTCCTGCCTTACTTAATATATAGTTATTATATATAGTAATAATGAGTATATAATAATATTATATATATATATATATAATATATATATATATATATAAAAGATATATATACATATAGTAGGTCTATTTATAAGCAGTTGAGCTCCAGAGAGCGAAAAATCAAATTAATTAATTGTATCGTGTTTATTAATAAAATTTTTCTAGTGAAAGGTTAAATACATTAAATTTTTTTGGTAACCTAAGCGGAGCCTAACCTACCAAACTTTACTTGACCTAACATAACCTAACCTAGATATTAACGGAGTCAGCGATATCTGGTATATATATAATATATATATATATATATATATATATATATTATATATATAATATATAATATATATATATAAATAAATAAATAATATATATATATAAATATATAAATAAATATCAGGGGCGTACACATAGGGTAGGTAGCTCCTACCCAATATTTCTGAGGTCTTTTTAATAAAATAGAATTAAATGGCAACCCTATAATTAAGTTATTTAAAATTTTAAATGATAACAGTGGAAAAAGAGGAAGGAACCAATTTTTATCAAAAAAAAAAAAAACAAAAAATAACTACTTTAGTAATAACGATTATATAAAATAAAAGTTAATTTGAAATTTTGCGATTCGTCTACACCTTGTTTCGTTCAAGATGAATTTATTTATACTATCGGGCGTTTACGGTAAGAAGTTTTCAACTCTTTCTTTCCTAAATATAAGTATATATTACTTTTGCTGCACATGGCTTAACATAACCTGTCCTGCTACATAAGAAAAAGAAAATCGTAACACTATTATATATATATAGTTAATATTAACGTATATATATATATATATGAATATAATATATATTAGAAGTATCATATATAATATAATTATATATATATATATATATATATAATATTTAATAAATATATATAATATTATTATATTATCTTTATTACAAGTTTCTCTTACGTATCAAAGCCATTGCAGCAGCAGCAGTATTTTTTTTGAAAGCGATTTGCTTTACAAAATTAAAGTATGATTTTTCTCCATTACTTAAGTGATATTTAAATTAAAATTATAAAATAATCCATAATGAAGTAAGTAGATTTTTTTTTTATTTGAAAAATAGCTTTTAAAAGCTTATCTAAGGAACAAAAACTTAAATTTTAAAATAATCTGAGGGAGGCCTACGTTTCTTTATTAATAACAGATAAAGTTAATGTTCATGATTATCATTTTCCTCTTGTTATTATTTATTATTATTATATTAATTATTATATTATTAATTATTATTATTTTTAATTATTATTATATTATTATTATTATATATTATTATTATATTATTATATTTATATATTTATTAATTATTATAATATTTATAATAATAAATTATTAATTAATAGTAATATAAATTATATATATATAATATATATATTATAATATATATTATTAATTAGTATATATATATATAATATTATAATTATTAATATATATATATAATATATATATAATATTTATTATAATAATTATTAGCATTTCCTACCCAATTATAATCTTCAAGGTACGCCACTGAATATTATTAATATTATATATTATATTAATATTATTATATATATTATTATTATATATATATACTATATATATTTATATTTAGTATATATATAATATATATATATATATATATATATATATATATTATATATATATATATAATAGTTATAGATATATTTTATATAAAAAGGAAGTTTATATATATATACACTAATTATTCATCCCGCCTTCTTTCAGCGCGCTAACTATGGCATCCGGGAAACAGAGAAAAAAAAAGTTTGTAAGGAGTATTATGTACGAGTCGAAAAGGAAATGATCACATAACCGCCACGCTTTGATACACCTTAAGTAAGAGCTCGTCGCTCTGATGTCAGAAATAAAATCCACTCTAGGGATACTTACGAGACTGCGTACTACACTCAGCTGTGGCATCTCATCAATGTAGGGTTCATCCCCTTGGCAAGTCCACAACCATGCCACAAACGCATACACCTCACAAAAACCCAGTCATTCACTCCCATATGTGATTCCACCTAATAATAAATTTACGGCACCTTTTGCTTTTAAATATATGAGACAAAAGTACGAATTCAAATTATATATAACTCTCTAGTTAATTGATAGAGCTTCATGTACCACAGTCTTTTTTTATATTTTTTTTTATATCTTCAAAACAACGATAGGTACAAGAAAGGCTAATAACGTTATGGAATCAGCGTATGAAATTGTATGAAAAAAAGTTTTGTATTTTATTTATATGCTAAATAACATATTTGGAATCAGCGTATGAAATTATATATTTTTAATTTTTTTAGGTGGGGCTCGAGCCTAATGGGAATGGGAACAGGAGGGACAGGGACGCTAAGTCTCCAGCAAATGAGGCCGAGGAGACCCCGGACTTTGCATCTTTGCGGTGGTTATAACCGCTAGGGTATTCTTTTAGTTAAAAAAATTTTTTTTTTCCTTTTTTTCATACAAATTTCATACGCTATTCCATATATGTTATTAGTTTCTTGTACCCTATCGTTGTTTTGAAGATATTAGAAAAGAAATAAAAAAATTTCATTTTCCAAACAAACTTCTTACGCTGATTCCATATATAGTTTATTAGTTTTCTTGACCTATTCTTAGTTTAGAGATATCATGCAGGTACTTTCTTTAGTTTCACCATGTAATATAATATATAATATTAGTATAGATATAATATATACTATATATATATAATATACACATATATACATATATATATATAGTATATAGGTATAATATATATTGTAAATATATATTGATGCGTTCTGGTGCTGTGTGTCCGATTTTTTTGTGTGATGTGATTAGACTCCTTTGTTTATGAGATAGTACGGCAAATACTGATCATTGCAACAAACTTTAGTGGATTATAAGGTGTATGTAGGTATCATTACGATTATATTTGTTTAAAAGTAATAGAATATATATATAGTATATATTATGCTATTATAGTAGATATATATATATATAATATAGATTAATATAATAATATATAGTATATGATAATATATGTATATATATATATATATATAATATATATATATTAATATATATATATATATATATATATAATATATCTACGCTATATATAATATATATATAGTATATACATATATATATATATCCTATATATAAATATATATATATATATATATATTATATATACTATACTATATATATTATCATATATATATATATATATTATGACAAGTAATAGCGGTCAGGCCAATCGTATCGCTGCACCGATTCTGCCAAAGTAAATAAAGAGATGTCATATCTTAGTGCCAAGTATGTTCACTGTGCTTGCACCTAACGTTGAACATTACTTGTAAATGATTTGCAACACACATTCTCGAAATTAGAAGTTCTTCCGATCATTTGATGACAAAAGATATGTATATTGTCATTGAAAGCATTTACCGTACGTTGAACAGGAGTTTAACTTTAAAAATTAAAATGATTAGGCAAACTTAATAGAATTAAATTTTACTTTTGAAAAAATTGTGCCCACGAGATGTTCATCGCGTAATGATTGTCTTTTAACTCTAAGGAATGATTTCAAATCCGTGCATGCAAATGATCTTAGTTAAACTGAAATTTGTATTGCACATCATCGCGTAATGATTGTCTTTTAACTTTGAGAAATTATTTCATAATCCGCATGGAATCTTAATTAACTGAAAATTGTATTGCACGCCTGCAACAGACGGGTACATAACGCTCTATCAATAAAATTCGCCATGAGCTTTAAATTTGAATTCTACTTCTCATCTATTTGAAAGCAGTGCTTGAAATATAATATCGCACATCAGAATAACTCAGAACTGGAAACAGACGACCTCGAGCCAAAGCATAATCTCTTTTTTGTATTAGCCGGACACGTTGATAAATTAAAACTTGTAAGAACAAACTTTTCTGATTTCTTGACTGAAGCCAAAAAAACTCCAGTTATGGCCATTTGTGAAATGGAAAAAAAGTAAGGGACTGGTGAAACTCTTTTTGATGAGATAGCTTCTCCCAAATCCACCACCAGTTTCGAAATTAAAAGTTTCCCAATGTAAATGTGGTTTCGTAATAAACCAAATAGAAATGAGATTTACGAGTCTATCAACTATTATTCAAAGCTTTTCATTTATGACACCGCAAATGTTAACAAACCTGATGAGTGAAGAAATAACGGGGAAAGGCAAGGCTTTTATATAAATAAATATCCCACTGACCTATCTAAAACCTTGGTTGACAAGTAGTCTTTTAGAACATCATTATTCGAAGAATCAAGTTGGAAGCATATATGTTAAAAGTAGTTAAAGAAATCGCAGGGTTTAACTCATGAGGCAAAACGCTTGTCTGGCGGTGAAGCTGCGTACCTGAATCTAAGCCGTATCCTTACAACTTTTTTGAACTACCCCCGTTACAAAAGCTACTGGCTGAAAGAAGTTTCTTCAAGTTAAACGTTTATAAAATCGTATTGAGAACAACAATGACACAAACATGCGGTCTTCAGTGAATTTAGCGATTTTCAGCAAGAAGCTGAAGAAACGCCAAAACATAAATATTATACAATAGTTGAACAATTGTCGTCAATTTTGGTAAAATAATCGGGATACATTAGAATTTCCTGGACCAGGCCAGGCCCTCTTCCGAAAGCATCATTGCCATGTAATAAAAAAGCTATAGACATCTTACAGGAAATAAATATAACATTGTTTGATTTCAGACAAGCAATTCATCGATGAAACTTAAATCTTTTTTTTTTTTTTTTCTATATTTTATTAAATTTAAAAATTAAATAATTAGTTAATAATATCTTGGTCGGCTATGCGTAAGCTCCATAAGCTAGCACGTGACGTCTACATCCACACTTTCCATTTCTGCAAGTATGGCGCAGGGAAGAGTCTGCCAAATATTGTTTCTTAATTATCCCTGAGAAAATGTTAATTTTTCTTTTTCTTCTTTTACTGGGGCTCGAGCAGACGGAGAACAGAGGGGGACGAATGTACCCATCGTCCCCGTAGGTCCGAGATAACCGCTCTGTCCATGCTTTGCTGATTTACCTTCGGAATATCTTTTAGTTAAAAAACAAATCGTAATTTGGCACTTTGACGTTCACCGGAAGCGATGGAGTCCTTATCGTTCTTCCCATAGGATACTTCTGATTCATCTAAGGGCTATGCCAACATTTTAACAACTTTTAATTTCCCAGAAGCGTTATTTTTTTTTTCTTCTCTAGCTTCATGGGATAAACAGACTGTCTCCTGATCTAATAAATTTTTTTTTATTGTCTCCTTAGTTTGTATACGTTGTTTTGTTACATCATTGCTTTCCGGGAGCTGTACCATAATACTTATACGTATGTATAATATACTATACTATATATTACATATATAGTATATATTATATATATATAATATAATATATATTATTAGTATATATATATAAAATTAAAAATGAATATATTAATATTATATCATATATATTATATATGATGTTTTGAATGTATGAGGGGGGCCTCATGGAACATTTACTTGACCCCAACGAACTAGCGCTTCACCACTGCTTATATATAACAGAGTAGTATACCAAAAGTTACTCTCTTAGGTATTTACGATATATATATACTATAGTATAATATATATAATAGTATAAGATATATATATTATAGTAATATATAAGGGGCGGCTTCGTGGCCTGTTGCAGGTTTGTGCACACCACACCCACTTCTTATACTATATTGCAGTTAGTGTGTAACTATTTATTAATCTTTTTATTCTTTAATTTTTTGAGTAGGAAAATTAAGAAATTAAAATTGCATATAGTATATACACTGCCATATTTATAATTTAATGAAAAAGAAAACGCATCAAATTCAGTTAGTGCAAATTCAAACAACATGATTGTTGCAACGACACTTTAGCAAC
>JABUQX010040251.1:30000-47101 GCA_015478945.1 Trachelipus rathkii
TGTGTGTTCGGAAGCTGGATAGAGTCAACTAACAAAACTAAAAAATGGTGTGCCTTGTGCAAACATAAATATGTATTCTCTGCACCGCTTGTCTTGCGTTAGCGTTAGGGACATGTAGTAAGATTTTTTGTGATCGGCATCTTCCTGACTCACTCTTAAACAATCCAAAGCGCAATGCGTCGCAAGAGCCTTGTACGCCCGAAACAAATTTTTTTTGCTACTTTCTTGAATGATAGCTTTTTGATGTGAAAGGTAGGTGGGTTAATTCATTTTGGTATGAGTATTTGACTACTAGCTTTTTCATATTTAATTTCTTTAAAATTGTCAGTGGGTCACATTTTAGTAGTGTTGTTACACCTCCATGGAGCCTCTTACCTCTAGTAAATCTCTGATTTGAGTTCTCATAGACGTGTCATAAAACAGCATGAAAGTTCACATACGCCAGTATTTCCTTGTCTTTTGGTGAACACGTCTAGATCTTAACTAGGTTTTCACTGCGAATGGTTTATCAAAAGATTTCCGCTGCAATCTCTAATTCCGTCACAATTGTAACCATCTAACCTTGCATTGGTGACTCTTAACAGATGGTAAGGAGCTTTTTGCAGCGGGTTCCACAACAGACTTCAAGATATCAATTAGCTTACTTTTATCTGAGCAATTGACTGCATTTTCCATCTCTTGTTGCAAACATGGATCTAGGCACAACCGACATTTCATACTTCCCTAAGGTTGTGCGTAGGTCTATTTTCTCGTGGAGATCGTGTCGACAGTCAAAAAGTCGTGCAAAAAGGGAACGGATATCACTTCAATGCTCTGTTGTGAATCCGAGCAATGTCTTTACTTTTATTTTTGTTGTGTTACACATGTTCTGGTTTATTTTCTCTTTTATAGTGCCAGAGACTGACTGGATCTACTCAAGAAGTTCTCTGGACTTGACCGCTTCATACAACACATTTACCAATAATTAAATTCGAGCTAAATCTGATGTGATTCTTGCTGCAATTCGGATACGTTGCGTGTTCTGATAACCACTTTGCACATTTGCTCAATGGCATGCCATGTCCAGAGAAACATTGTGATAGATCCGATTTGGTAGAAGTATAGTACTTGGTAAAAGTTGGGTTTACTTGGCTTAATGCTTCTTTGGACCTTATATTCCAAAAGTGGCCAAACATGATGAAGAATATTAATCGAGCGACTTAATCGCTGTCTGAAACTACTGTCATTCTCAGAACTTCTTCAGAAAAGGGCACTCTTGGTAGCAAGACCATCGACTGTCCCATGTAGAGTTCCTTTACATAGAGTATCTTCGAGGACCAATCTATATACTCTGCTGCAGCAATACATAAACCTCCCGACAAAGTCGTGTGGAATATGCACTCCACCATTTTCATCCATTCTACGCATAACCTCTTGGCTACTGATGTTTCTTGGCGCATAATTTGCTGTATCAACTGAGCAACCTATAGCTAGCAAAAGCTGGCAAGCGAATCTTACTGTGAGTATTGCAATGAACTGCAAACACACCTGTAGTGGTAAATCACGAAGTATGGTTGTCCATCGTCGTAGACTCATTCTATTTGCCGTTTACTTTAGTATTGCATACATACATCTTTGTGAAAGTAAACTGATTGCTTGTTGAGCTACTTGCTCTGTATCAACTCTGGCGTTTTGGAATATATTGCTATCCAGCAGTACACCACTAAAGAAAATTCAAATTCAAATGGTACGACTTACCTTGTTAGTGGATCTGTTGATCTTGAAAATGGTCCTGGTTACCTAGACAAATGCACTCCTATAATGTACGTGGCCGCTCACGAGGGTCTTTATTTTCCAGAAAAGCTAATTTTGTATTTTCAGAATAGTAGAACAACATCTGTTAGTAGCTTTAAAGATATACGTTGTGGTTGATTATGCGGTGGGTAAGTAAAATGTACTCTACGTCAAAGCCTCTTCTTCATAAATGCTTTATTGTCCTCGCCTCTTCATAACATGTTAATTCTCCGTCCCCGTTTGCTGCACATATTTCTTTGTACACATCTTCTCCTTCTGCAATGAAACCACCTTTCCGTCTTCTAAAGCCTCTGAAAGAGGATGTGAGATGAATCGGAATTTATATGGTACTATTTATTATACTAGCTGTCATTGCTAGATTTGACATTGATGTTCTGGCGAAGCGAAAAACATTATAACATTTTTTATAAACAACACTTTCTTTGTGATAGTGAAATGTTATACGCCGTGCATGCCTTTGGGTCAACCACTGTAATTTTATTGATCATCATTGCTATGTGTTTACAACCTCGTATAGTTTTGTGCCGGGGTTACTGGTTGAAACTGTGACCAATTGATTCCCTCTGAACTCTGCTTTGTTACAGAAAAAATATGTATTTTTTTTCTTTCGTTTACCGCAAGATCTTGTGCAATGTGTCGTGGTGTTACTTTGTATGAAAGTTCATTCATGTGGCATTTCTTCTTGTCTCTTTTCATATTGGGCTTCCAATCTTTCTGTCGGGTGCAGTCCGTTTATTAAAAAAAAAATGCAATGACCTTTTATTCATTCGGTCTATATCAAAATGTAACTCGTATGAACATTCAAATTCTTTGTCTCCGAACTAACTTCGTTTGACAAGGGTTCTAGTAGTTTTGAGGATTTTGATTCAACGCCAAGTGATTCATTTTTCATTTTTTGACACAACATATACTAACAATTGCTCTCGTTTCCTCTTTGATGGTGGCCATTTGAACTTGTAGTACCCTTCCATTATTACTGGCTGCTTTAAACGACAAATTTCATCTTGAAACAAAAGAAATGAAATTAGATAAAACTGTACTTACTAAAAGTAACATGTACCAATTAGTAATACTAATAGCATAATATACGATTCTCAAATATTTCATACTAAACAACAACGACACCGCAGCGTAAACACAGAGCAACAATGCAAATCGGCTAAAACAATCACTTTTGCTTACTAAAAACCAGGAATCAACCAACAATACATCTGTTTTTCCGCAATACAATGCAGGAAAATTTTTAGCGCTCTTAAAAACGCCTCCAAAAATGGTAAACAATTGAAAATCGTTAGATAGAGACGAGATAAGCATTTGTTTATAGTGAAATGGGGCCATCTGTGGAATCACGTCACCTACAGTCATACGCAACAGTGTGAGAGGTCACCGCTGAAATTTATCAAACTACATGTTTTTTACCGATTAAAATGAACGTCACGGCTACCCTCCCTCATTAAAACTCGGCTAAGAACCCATTCTCTCTTTATGTGAGCTTAAGTAAATGAGAAAAATAATTAAAAAAAATTTATGATGGTTACTTTTCGTCGCACATTTTTCTTGCAGTGTTATTCATAACATTGAGAACGCCAAAGCCTAAAGCATTTCTTTAAGTTTAATCAATTTTTAACAAAAAATTAAACAATGTTAGCTTAGTTCCTTAAAATAAATCAAACAACTTAAGCATTCTTCCCAGTATAAGATAGGCATTAAGTCCTTCTTCATATGAAACATTGTTCGTCTTTCCTTCGCCTGGTTTAACGGGAAAGTCTCGAGGGGGTTCCCGTCGAAATCAAACTCTGCTAAAATGCATTTCGAGTAACCTACATTTACATTATTAAGGTTATAATAAATAGTATTGAAATAATCAATAAATATTTTGCGGATGAGGTATTAAGTATGGAGAAAGGTAAAGTAGAGTACGCAAAGTTGAAGAATAGTAAAGTCTGCAGGTACAGATGAAATACCTGTGAATGATCAATAATGGACGGCCAAGACTAGTGAGACATGGATATGTGAAGCGTGTAAACAAAAGCGTATGGATAGTATAGAGTTCAAAAGATCAGAGGAGAGCAAGTAATAAATACCCTTATATAAGGGTAAGGGGATAAGGGAATCTGTATAAACTATAAAAGAATTAGTTTATTCGAAGTGTCTAACGGGATAGATAATACTGGTATTTTGTTCGAAAGAGTGTTTCAAGTGACTGAAGGACTGAAATCGGCGAAGAGCACGGTGTATTTCAAGTGGTAGAGATTGTAAGTCAAATTTTACATTGAATACAAATGATTGAGAAAAACAAGGCGAGAAAGAAGAATAAATTGGTTTAGATCTTTGTGAACTTGCAACATGCGTATAACAGGATTGGAAACTCGAGGCAGGTGCTAGTAATATATAGTGTTGGTGGTAGGCTTCTTAATGGAATCAAAATTGTATGACGATATAAGCGTGTATAAAAAAATGGAGTTGAAAAGTGAATCTGTTGAATCATTAATAGCCGGAGTAAGCAGGATCGTGTTGTGTCACTTGGTTATTTAATGTTATATGGATGGAAGATGAAAGAAATTATAGGTAGGGGTGGTAGAAGAAAAGTGTAAGAAATGATGAGAAAGAAGAGATTGATGGGTACCCAGGTTATTGTACGCCGGAAAAATGGTTTGTGTGGAGAATCTGAAGAAAAGTTTGAGACAATGCAAGAGGGGGTTGCAGCGTTTGTAAAGGGAGATGTTGTGAAAGTGATGTAGATAAGATTAAGGGTTAGTGGTAGTGGAGTGAGGATAAGTCCATGAGTAAGTCCACTAATGTGAGCAATTGGACACAAATATCCGAGTTAATTTGTAGAATATATGCTGAAGAAAAGGGAACGGATGATGGCAGTTGGTAGTAGGGATAAGTTTGTGAAGGAGGAAGGTTCCTGTGCAATGAAACCCTTGAGGATACAAAGAGACCAAAGTCCTTGAGCGAGCTTATGCGTTTTGCACGAGGTATTTTGCTGGGTGAATAAGAAGGTATAGGATCTAAGGAACATCTATTCATATGGACACAATCTAAGGGTGTGTATTGATAAAAAATGAGTAATGAACGCATCAAAGAGTTTGTTGTGATGTGAATGACAGGCAATAAAAAAATGGAAGAATAATTAAAGCGAGATGCATTAAGATGTTTGGTCATATGAAAAGGAATGGATGATAGTCAATTGGTTAAGCCGTCTTATAGTGGTAAGTGTGCTGGAAATCTACCCGGCAGGGAGACCGAAGAAAATGTGAATTGAAGTAAATATGTCTGAAGGAAAGAATGCGAGTTTGGAGAGTGAAAAGAAGGGCATATAGAGTGAATGGCGGCTTTTTGGAGACTATTGTTGTTGCCTGCCCAGGAAATGAACCGCACATTGACAAGATACCACTGTGAGGGTCCGTCGCAGTTTTTGTGAAGCCCTAGGGTGGATATTTTTTACTGCGACGAGCTCGTCACTTACGTCATGATCCTGCCTTGCTTAACTCATTGCATTTTCTATGTATGTTACGTACCCCTATCCAACATCTATTGGAAGGACAAGGAAGATAAAAAAAAGATTTATATATTATTATAATATTATTATTATTATTATTATTATTATTATTATTTATATATATTGATGTATTATTATTATATTATTATTATTATTATTATTATTATCTATTATTATATTATTATTATTATTTATTATTATTATTACATCAATCTATCTTGAAAACTGTCAACTTAGCTACTAAAGATGTGACATGCGGAGCAACTTTTTCTGAAGATTTCTCACAGAATAGAATAATTGAGACTAATTCTCCTTTCTGCATAAGTTTTTATATATATATATATAAAATATATAGTATAATATATATATAATTATATATATATTAATAATTATAAATATATATATATATAATATATAATAATATATATAATATAATATATTATAATATATATTATTAGTATAATAATATATATATATATATATATAATATATATATATAATACATATCATATAACTATAAATATATAAGTACCTGTGCTAAAGGCAGGTTGTACCTCGATCTCCAGTCAGTTTTGTCTTTAATGGCCTGCTGTAAATTGGTTTTCAAATTCCAACTTTGGAACCAGCTAAAATATATAATAAGGTAAATAAATGGAATAAAAAATAAATTAAAATAAATAAATAATGATTAAAAAATAAAATGATGTAAGTGATGAGTAATATAAGATCGAGATAAAACTTAAATAGAAGAGTTCACATTGCCAATTTCTTTTAGTGAGTTTAAATATACCAGACCCTAATTTATTATTAAACAAGAAATAGAGGAAAATATACCGAGGGGGAGTGGAATATATATAGGGCTGTAAAAGGGGGGAGATAAGAATCCCATCTACAAATTTAAATGCTTAATACTGAGTAAATACCTTTGTGTGCATTATAAGAAATCTGAATTTGGAAACAATTTTGAAAATGGACTTTGTCTCATAAATTTCGGTCTTTCTCCATATAATAGTTACATACTATTATATATATATATATATAATAGTAATATATATATATATATATAACGTATATATACTATATATATATATAATATAGATATATACTATATATATATATATATATAATATATATAATATCATATATTATTTTTTAATGAATGAGTCTACAAGAATTTTCACTCTCCATCACGGGAATCAACATGAACCTCTGCGTCGCAGAGTATCATAGCCGATGCTCTAACACTAGGCATCACGTCCCCAAAAAAGAACGCTCAACGTCAGTTTTAAGCACCAGCCGGTTTTTCTCATCCCAATAAATCTGAGTACTTCAAAGCTGGCCCCATTTTAAATGAATGAGTACAGGGAGATTTACTCTCCATCCACGGGATTCGAACATTGACCTCCTCGTCGCAGAGTTATCAATAGCAGGACTGTCACTACCACTTGGCCTATCCCGCTCCCAAAAAGAAAAGCTTCAACGTGAGTTTTTAAGCACCGCGGTTATGAAAGGGCAAATTTGCATTGCTCGCTGTGAACTGAAACAAAGAAAAGGAAACGTTGAAATTGAGTGGTGTGGTGTGAAATGTGTTGTGCTGGTGTGGAAAAGAATGAGAGAGAAGAGGAAGAGTTGCAATTTTGATGAGTGACCTGTGGTACAAAGCTATGGTAAACTTAGTGTGTGTGAGTCTAGAATTCTAATATCTAAATTTAAGTTTGAAAAGGGTCAAGGTATGGGTCTGCACGTATGGTCCAGCTGAGGGAAACGTTGAAGAGAGTACGAGATTTTTTTCGGATAATCTGAATGATGCATCTGGATGGGGTGATAGCTTCAGATTGATAGTGCTGGGGGACCTGAATGGTTGTATAGGTGATCAACAAAAAGAATGGTATAACAGGTGGCTTTTGGGGTGGCGGGAGAAAATGAGATGGTCAGGAAGGTGATTGATTTCTGTGTAGAGAAGAGGTATGTGTTGTAAGTAATACTTTTTAAACACAACGAGTATTCATAAGTATACCTAGAGTTGGTGTAGGTAGAGAGTGTATCGAAGTGAAAAGTAATTGATTTTTGTGTTGTCGAAAGACAGAGATGTTTGAGTATGATGTTGAAATTATAAACTCAGTGAGGGTTTTCAGGATGGGATATCGGACATTATGTTGTTGCTATTAAATTAAGTTAGTCGGGTTGATGGAGAGGAAGTGATACGAAAGGAAGTAGGTGAAATTAAGAGGTTAAGTGAACAAGACAGACAATAAGGATAAGTATGTATAGAGCGCTCGCTAGTAAATCGGGTGAATGTGAAATCGCGTGATACTGGAACATATCTGGGGGCAAAATGAAAGGAAAGCAATTGGTTAGTAGTGCAAAGGAAGTGTTGTGGATTTCCTAAAGTAGGAAGTAAGAAATGTTAACAGCGAATGGTGGAATGGGTGATGAAAGCGGTAAAGGTAAAAAAGAAGCGTGTTGAATGTACTAAAAGCAAATGATGAAGTTTCAAAGAAAGATGCTAGGAATTATATAAGGAGGGGAAAAAAACAATACTAAAAGGTGCATACGTAGGAGAAAACAAGAGGTAAAAATGAACATTTTTGAAGAAGGATGAATGGGAACATACAAGTGAAAGGGAAGCTCTTCGGAAGGAAGCGCGAAAGGTAGAATGAGAATAAGGGGAATTCTACTTAGAATAATAATAGGGAATGGTGCTTTCTTGGTAACTGACTGAAGGGATGTGAGGCGGGAGTGTGAAAAAAACACTTCGAAAATCGCACAATATTAACAGTAATGATGAGTTGTTAAGATGTGGTTGTTTGATGGTGCAAGACAGGAATACGGTATTTGGGGTGAAGGTTATTATAAGGAGGAGGTAATGGTAGAGTGAGAGAAAAGTTGAAGAATGTAAATCTGCAGGTATAGAGAAATTAACTAGTGAAATGATCAAGAGCGGAGCAGATGGTGATTGATTGGATTTGGAAGTTGTGTAAAAAGCGTTTATGCAGCGTAATAGTTCCAAGGGACATTGGAGGAGAGCGTAATAAGTACCCTTATATAAAGGGTAAGGGAGAAAAGGGAATCTGTAGGAAATTATAGGGGAATAAGTTTAATTGAGTGTTGTAGGGAAGGTATTTGCTGGTATTTTGGTTGAACAGTGCGTCGAGTGACTGAGGGACTGATTGGTGAAGAACAAGGTGCGTTAGGAAGTGGAGAGGATGTGTGGGATCAAATCTTTACATTGAAACAAATGATTGAGAAAATGAGGAGAGAAGAAAAATTATATTTAGGTTTTATGGATTTACAACAAGGGTATGATATGATTAGGGAAGCTTTATGGCAGGTATTAAGTGATATATGGTGTTGGTGGTAGGCTCGAATGGAATCGAAAAGTAGTATGGACGTAGTGAAGCCGTGTGAAGAATAACTTTGTGTCAATGGTTGATTGGTTTAGGATTTAATAGCGGAGTGAGACAGGGTTGTGTTATGGTCTCCTTATTATTCAATTTGTATATGGATGGGGTTATGAAAGAATCTGAGGATGGGGGTGGCAGGATATGGGTGTTAAATGATGGAATGAGATGATGAGTGCCCTCCTATTTATAGTTGCGGAGATTTGGTTCTTGGGCGAAATCTGAAAGAGTTTTGACGAGGATTTGTAGAGAGATTTGGCAAGGTGTGTAAAAGGAGGGGTCTTGAAAGTAAACGTAAGATAAGAGTAAGGTTATGGTTGTTGAGTGAGACAGTCTCGTGTGAGTATGTTTTAGATGTGAGGCAGCCTGGAGCAAGTGTCCTGGAGTCTAAATATTTAGGTATGTGTTGGATGAGAAGGGGAACGGAATTATGCAAGAGTGTAGTAGGAAAGCGTGAATGGCAGGAAGGTGGCTGGTGCAATTAACATCGTTGGTGAATGTAAAGGGACAAGTCTTGTGAAGTGCGCTATTGAGTCTGACATTGAGCGTATGTTTGTACCCTTTTGTTTATTTTTATGGTAGTGAACTATGGTCCTGTGGAAAGAGAGGTATACGATCTAAAGTTAATGTTCGACTGGACAATCTTAGGGGCAAATGCTAAGTGTGAGAAGAATTAATAAAAGTGAGGAATGACCTTATTAGAGAGATGTGTGGGGTGGAGAAAGGGGAAATGCAGATAATAAATGAAAGTATGTTGAGATGGTTTTGGTCATGCGTGGAAAGGAAATGAAGTCGTTGTTTAAGCGGATTATGGTGGCGCCGTGTGTGGCAACGACACGCCTGGGAGACGAAGAGAAAGTGATGAGTCCGGTGAACGAATGTCCTGAAGAGAGACAATGTGAGTTTGGTAGAGCGAGAAGAAAGGTGTATACCAGGAGTGAATGGCGGGGGATTGGGGGGGATGTTGTGGCCCACCTGGCCAAGGGATGAACCTTCACATGACGATCTACCATGCTGAGCGGTCATCGCGTGTCCCATGAGCTTTAGGGTGAGTTTTCTGACGCGATGCAGTTCTCGAATAATTAATGGTGCTGAGGAGGGTAAGGCTGGCTTTCTTTTCGACTATGTCATGCTCTTCACTCCTTTTCTTTTCCGATGCTCGTCACGCACCTTACTCCCATCCTTGGGAAAATAAAAGAGGAAGCATCAAGAAGAAGCCAAACGAAGAAATATATAATATACATACTATTATATATAATAAATATATATACTACTATTAATAATATATATAATATATATATATATATATAATAACTAATATATATATATATATAATATAATATATATAGTAGATGTACCCGCTTGCGGGGCAGTTTTGGATTTTCTTGGGCATTATCCCAAAATATATTTGGATAAGTACATGCTGAAGAGTTTCCTTATTTATATTTAAAAATGCCTGACCATCAACTAAAGTAGTAGATTCACGAAGAACATCTGGAGCGCTCATCGGAGGTGTTATATGAATCATTTCGTACTGCAACGTTCGAAATTTATCATTTATGAATATAAGAAAGTTTCTTTATAAAAATTTATATATTATTATAACAGCTGTTAAAAACAAAACTGTTACTGCTTATACTTTTGTCACACAAACTATATTTACAATACTGTTGCATAACAAATATTTAGAAGTAAAAAGAGGATGTATAAGAACTCTTAACAAAAGTTAAAAAGTAAAACTAAAACAACAGATTTTATTGTAACCGGCACCATTTTGAAATCTCATCGTCATGTTGTATAGGCCACATCAACATCACCAGCTAAAGCACCGCTATAATCAGCCAACTTCAATATCACCAATATAAACAACAATAACAATGTCATTATCACAATCATCAAAGTTATCATTATTATTTTCACACCCTAATGCCTAAACAGTAACATTGCCATTATCACAACCATTATCACATCAAAATATCACCATCCTAATCGACAATATCTCCATTAAAATTATCATTAACAGAGAAAACAACAACAATATTTAAAAAACAAAGCCTAATTCCTCAAATAAAACAAATAAAGCATTGTTGAAAACACAACAATAACTTAAAACGCTTACAGGCAACGTAACAAGTTCGTCCGATCCATCCAATTTCTGAAAGACAGCTTCCTTTTGGGTTGTCTCACTTCCATCAGGCTTCGTGCGAAATCAACATTCAAGCCCCCTCTCTTAAAAATAAGAATAGAATATAATAATAATAAATAATAATAATAATAATAATAATATAATAATAATAATAATAAATAATAATAATAATAATAATAAAATAAATTAAATAAAATTATTATTATATTATTAGTAGTAGTAGTAGTAGTAAATGGGATATGTCAAAATTGTTACTATTATTATAAGTTCCTGCAATCAAAGTTTTTCGCAAAACAATTGAAGTATTTTAATAGTAATTGTTGCCTGATTCGAATAGACTCCGTTTTCCTAATTGCCTTCCTAGTTTTTGAGATAAGGTGGTCACAAAAATACATAATAACAACAATTTATGTAGGTTGTAACGTAATTCACAATAAAAAACACGAAAGATATATATCAAATTGTTAATGATTAATAAATAAAACTGCTAATAGTCAAAACATCTCATTCAGTACAGAAATCACAATTAATGCATGCAAAATCGCTTGTCTAATAGATTGCTTCTGGTGAGAAATGTGGACACTCACTTGAAGCTCCAACAATAGTCTGCCATCATGTGTGTATCCCATATTCCTTGGTATCTTTCTTCCTCATCACCTTGATATCTTGATGGAAACTCTCCCCTTGTTCCTCACTATAACATCCTAGATTATCCGGAAACCGATCTAAGTACTATGTAAAGACAAGTGAACTTTTAATTGGCTCATATTAGCCAATTCAATTTTTGAAGTCCTGAAAGCATTTTCCTGTACGAGTCTACATAGTGGCAGATTTAGGTTGCCCAAAGTTCTGACCAACAAGGACAAACTTTTTCAGCAGAATCGGCTAAAGTATCAAAAGGTTCGTTGGTTGGCTCTTTGAATTTGAGGCGCTAAGAATCCCAGCTTTCGAGTTCTCGCATACTTCAACCCTGGAAAAAATCTGCAAATATATTGAAACATTCACCATCTTGTTTAGGGCCCTAACAAATTGCTTCATCAGTCCTAGTTTAATGTGGAGTGGTGGGAAAGATAATTTTCCCCTGTTAACAAGTGTTTCGCTAATGTATTTGATGCACGCCACAGTCATATTTCCCTAGCATGGCCATACAACTTCTTTCCCAGTGGGTCTTTCTTTAGCCACTATCCTCACAAGCATATGAAACAAGGTTACTTAGTAATCCGCTTTTCTGCCCAAGTATAGATGTTGACCATCTCAAATAATCGCAATATAGACCCTGGTGTAATTAATCTAAGCTTGCTGCCAAAGTATCCATTCTTTAATCATTGTTCATATTCTCTTCAGTTTTGTTGAGTGACCATTGGGAATCGATGCATAACTATTGCCATTTGTTCAATAAAACAAACTTTCAAGCTCTCGGTGAACTATCCATAACAAATCGCCAATCCTTCTGGGTCGGTTAATTTAGGTAACCCCATTGGGTAGGAAGTCCAGGGATGTTCCTACAGTTTACTAGGTCTTCTTCAATGAAATATGGAAGGAGTACTACCTCTCTTGTCCGAAAAAAAGTTATTTTACATTCGGTCTTGAGAAAGTTCTTTTCACTTAGTCTAGATCTAAAAGCTCAGAATCTTGGCTGGAGAGACGTAAACTCCTCGTACTAAATCATCTGATCTCTTTCTGGAGACACTATTCTGTTAGAAAGTATCTTTCTTCATATCACACCATATTGCACGGTGTGCACACCAAATCCTGAATATTTTCTTCATCAGACAATGCTAGGTCTGAAGGTAAGTTGAACACTGGGATGGGACATCGTCGGCGTGTGTAGCAAGTCGCCTTTGCGACTTCCAAATCCTGATATCAAATTACGTTTCTTGTAACGTGAACCTTTCACAATTACACCAACCAAAATAACAGTCACTTGGTGATCTTTGCTCCGCCCATACAATAAAGCACACCAAATTTAAACTTTTCCTCGTCCATTTCTTCCTAAGTCGTAGATTTTCGACACACGTTACAGACCATATGGGGAGCCCAAGACTTATTTGTCTCCGAGTTTCATTCCAAGTATGCCAGATATGCTTGCTTAACAAAGTTTAGTAATATTTCTCTTTGGTTCTCCTGGCAATATTCACCACAGATTAGCAGAATACATTGGGGTTATCCAAACAGGCTCTTCGTGAAGTACTCATAGTGTTTTGAATAAAAATAGCAAAAAAATAAGTATACTATAACAGTAAGCCCTTAAAAGAAATAAAACGATATTATTGTAAAATATGCATTAAAAAAGATATTTGGTATAAGAGACAATACTGGAACACCCGTATCTCAGACACTAGAGCTAATCTGGGAAAAGTAATGTAATTTTGAAATCAGACACACCCGATATACTATAAAAATTCGATAAATATCCTTGGCAGCAAAAAAAAATTTCTTTTTTGTTGGCCAGTGTATTTAAAGGAACCGGGCATTCTTGTTCTAGTTCAGTCATACCTTCGCTAAGGCGTTAGCATATTTCTTCACCCCGAATATGACACCCCCAGCAGTAAGGAACCTAATTTGAGCTTTGTCTCTTTTGCCATTCTGAAATAATAATAATAATAATAATAATAATAATAATAATAATAATAATAATAATAATAATAATAATAATAATAATAATAATAATAATAATAATAATAATAATAATAATAATAATAATAATAATAATAATAATGATATTTATTATTATTATTATTATTATTATTATTATATTATATTATTATATTTTTATTATTATTATTATTATTAGTATAACTCAGTCGCACCTGTCTTAAATATTCGTCGGCAATATACATAATTTTCTGGGGAGCACCAGCGCATTTGACAGCTGTGTTGGGCAGAGTGAAAAGGGCATTACCCTCTTTGAAGTTCTTCAAGGCTTCTAACGTTTTATCTACGTATAATGGAGAATAATTGGAACATACTCCAGGAGTTTCAAAAGCTTCTGGAAGACCTTTAATCTGTAAAAATGAATAAATATATATGTAAATAAAAATATAGTAATAATAATAAAAATATATAAAGGTAAATTTATCAAATAAAAATAAATATAATAAGCAAATAAATGAAACGGAAAACTGACCAACAAAAAATATCTTGTAGGTAACTACTTAGAGAAATTTATGTTATTTCCAATTAAAGTAAGGACAATTCCTATAGGTACCTACAAGTAATTTCCTATTGGACTACCAACAATTCCCATAAGCACCTACAAGCCATTTGATATTAGATTTAATGTTATCTGATAGCAATCCCTATGCTAATTCCATTTAAAACAATACCAAAAAAATATAATAAATAGTTTTAGGATAAAATATTCCTTACAATTCCATAGTTTAATTGTAATCCAAGTGCAATAACAATAAAGTCGTATCCAACTTCCGACTGATCTTCCAAAACGACCTTATTCTCTTCGGGTTTAAAGCCGATCACTTTTTGTTTGATCCAGTCAGCTTGATTACCGTTAGATCCTATTAATATAAATGCAAATCAACTCCAATAAAACAATTTATAGAAAACATATCAATAGCCGCTTACCCCAATTATAAGGTTATCAATTAAAGTGGTAGTAAAATTACAAATTAGTCATTTTGTCAAGTATATATTACCTTACCAGTGCTCCTTAAGGTTAATGGTACCCTCAACATTTACTTTCGATGAAATTAAATTATTATCTATGTAAACGTTTATTTAACTCATCTATTAATAACTATTATATATATTATATAGACAGTTTTTAATTTTCTAAAAGCTTTAAAAAGCTATAAAACAAAGCAATACAAAACACACTAAAAATAATATGAAGTAGAATTAATGTGTACTATTTTGGTTTAACATTCCAAATATACTATTATAACATACAATATATGAAAAGTACTAACCAAAAAATTAATCAATTATAGATTTCAAAATCTACAACAATATTACCCTTAAATATATATTAAAGCACTATCCCAAACATAAGGAAACAACTCCCTAAGCAGAATCTATCAATGAAAGGAAGGAGTTTAATTAGCAAAACCTTACTATTCTAGGTTTAAGAAATAGTGGACTAGTAGCAGAGGCACAAAGAAAGTATCACAAAACCAAATATTCTGAAACTGAATAATTATTATATATTTAATATATAAGTCTGAGACGTATATTCTAGCGGACGAGAGTAGTACTTATGTGATTCATACGTTATATAATCTGATCGACATCATTCATATGAATCTAATCACTCGACCTGAAAATATAAAATAAAAGGATCATATTCACTCAACCATATCGAATATAATAGGAACTAGTGGGATTAGATATAGTACACGACTAATCTCGGACATAGAGATATATAGTCAGAGGAGATAGATTTACATTTGGATGTGATGAGATCGGATAATATAGAGAGTGTATTCTTAATCGGAATAATCCTTTAAATCTCAATTCTTATCAGAAACTGATTTGGTTTCAAAATACGCACTACCAACGTTAAGAAAGTTGAAAACATACCCATAAACTAAAATATGATCCCGCTACCATTATCATACAGAGAACACTCTCAATCACATATAAAGAGTCATGAATTCGTGTGCATAGCATGAGAAAGAAATGCTGAAGGGCTGTCGAGCGCCCGTCAGACGGATGAGAAATGCATAGTCTCTCTGTCTAATGCTAATTATTTAATTTATGTGAAAGAAAGGTTCTTTTATAAATATGTTATCCTTTTCTCATAGTTAGAGTGATTGCAAAAAGTAACTCAGCAAGAAAGTATACACTGACTAAGGTTGTCTAGAGGGGCTTTAATTTGATTAGATATGGGCTGTTTTTTACATAAATAGGAATAGTTTTAATCATTTATGAGTTATCGATAATATTTATGTCTATATGATAGAAAAGCTTGAAAGGATAACTGATTTTTGATGGCAATTGATAAACATACCTTGTACTCAATCTGACCCCAATTATATATAAATCGTAGAAAGGATTCAGAGGTTAGTGCTCCATAAGGCAGCCTATACTCATTGAACGTACTAAAAGTGAATAAATGCTTCTAAGGTTAGGGTACATTTATATCATATTTTACTATATCAAATTAAATGTAAAGAGATCCTTGCAATCATTTATTGTGAGTTCATCAATGAAAAGTGAATAGTGAGAAAGTAGTAGAGAGAATGTCATTTAATTATGAAAAAGAATAGAACATTTTAGTAATTGTAGATATATAAACCTTGCCCCCCATAAATGACATTTTAAAGGATGAACGATGGCCGTCTGTAACAGTCGCTATGGAAGTATTAAAATATCGAGAGTATGATCAATCAATTAGTAAAGAGTGAGTATATACTATGAGAAAGAGGGATAAGTAATGTCAGAAGCAAAAGCAATTATCAAGGAAGGTGCAAGTTCGTAGGAAAACAAGTTATTTGGGGACGAACAAAGGAGGAAATACCATTTGGATCGTAGCCCTCGGTGTTAAACAACGAACAAACAGAATAAACTATTCATTTATAGACCAAAATTGAAATAGCCCAATGAAGGTTGGAGTGCGCGGTGGAGAGTATGAATATCTCCGGAATCGTCTAAAGTGGAATTCGAGGGAAAAAGGTTTGAGCTACAAGTTCAACATTAGCAGATGGCATAATGTGGTATTTGTGCCATTGGAAGATATTAAAGGAGAGAAAGAGGAAGAAACAATGTTAGAGTTGACATTTTCATTAAAAAATATAGCAAATAAAGATATGTATCGTGTATTCACATTGAGAATTATGTGAGACAGTCAATTTATATATATTTGGAGAGAACAATATATTTATAAGTGTAAGGAAAAGACTATTGCATGCTATCGGGAATAGAAATATACAAAGCAGCAGCTTCTGTAGCTTGAAGACGAGGTAATTTCTGAAGGCAGAGTTCCCTCGGGGAATAGCATGAGAACAAGCAGAGGTAAATCAATATTTCAGTTTAGTCCAAGGGAAAGAATATGGAATGCCAAAGAGAATCGCATCGGTTATGCGCTCTGCACACATCAAGAAACCACTCCGACCCATAGCAGTAGTCATTCCTTGGGGGGTCAAAGAATACGACAGAAAGTCTGACCAGTTTGAGGCTCCAAAATGGAAAAAAAAGTTTCCTCGCAGTATGCCGGGATCTTTCTTGCGGAAGTTTTGACGAAAGAGAAAATGATATAAAGATTAGAAGGTGATCGGAGTAACTCAGAGGAAAACGTTT
>JABUQX010040252.1:0-28798 GCA_015478945.1 Trachelipus rathkii
AATAATAATAATATATAATCATAATATAATATAATAAAAATAACAATAAATACATGTATAATCAAATAATAATAATATAATAATATAAATAATAGTAACAATAATAAAATAATAAATAATAAGTAAAAAAATAATAAATAAAAAAAAATAAAAATGAAATTAATATATAATATAAATATATAATATAATAATAAATAATAATAAATAATAAATAAAAATATAATATAAATTGATAAAATATATATAATAAGAATATTAAATATAATAATATAATAATTGAAAAAGAAATTGCCACAAAAAGAAAATACGAAATTCGTTGTTTTTTTATCGAAATTACCCTTAAACGGTCACCCTCAACATTAAACCTTCATATTATAAATAATATATATATTATATATATACCCTGACTAACGAGAGGCTGTAATATTTATATAATCAGAAGGATGTATATTCGGTACAGTTGATTCAAATGAAGATTTTCTTGCCTGGTTTTACGGAATAAGCTGCGAAAAGTATATGAAAAGTTACCATGAAATATTCTGATCAACAACAAACTTGGATTTTTATTCAAAGAATTAATTTTTATATGTAAATTATATTATAATATAATACTAATTAATATAATATGTTTAATATATATATATATAAATACAATATTTAAATGCTATTATATATAATAAACATAATTTTTTGTTAAAATATATTTTTATTTTATTATATATATATTCATATAAATAGTATATATATAATATTAGAAATAATTAAAAATAGATAATAAATAAATATGTAATTATATATATATAATATATAATATTATATAACATCTATATATATTATATAAATATATATAAATATAATATATAATCATATATATATAATAAAATATAAATATATATATAATATATATAATATATATATATATATATAATAATATATTATAATATAGTATTCATATATATATAGAATATAATATAGATAGATATAAAAGTATATTGTATATAATTAAATTGTATTATATGAAAATATAATATAAATAATATATAATATATATATAGATAATTTATATTATATATAATGATCATATTAATATATTAAATATATCTAAAATAATAAAAATATAAAATATAATATCTATATATTATAGTCGACTCTCGACGGAGTGGACAGTGGAACCAGAGGGGAGGCGAAATACAGAGGGACCAAAAGAGAGAGAGATTGGAACAAATAGGATAGTAGGCGATTATTTGAAGAGATGAGTCCCAATTTGAATCCGCGAAATTTGTTGGAGTATTTAAGAGAAAGAGAAAAGACAAGCAGTGGATCATCAGGTGTAGAATTCAAGGAAAGAAAATTAGGATTTGAATTAAATTAAAATTTTAAACATTAATATTTTTTTTTTTTTTTTTTTTTTTTTTTTTTTTTTTTTTTATTTTTTTATTTTTTTTTTTTTTTTTTATTTTTTTTTTTTTTTTTTTTTTAATTAATTTTTTTTTTTTTTATTTCATTTGAATCCGGTTGGAGGAGCAACAAAATGTTTGAAATCATTTTTTTTTTTTTTGCTAAAACAAATATAACAATATAAGAAAATTAAAATACAAATGAGAAGGTGAGCGCTTTCCAAGTCTATTCGAGCATATGAGTAAATTTCAAATTCTCTTCCACCGTAGAAGAAAGGGCTGGAACCTCTATCACATTATTCTTCCGCGAATGGTGTGGTGAATATCTTAGCATAACAATATAATAACAGTGATTGGTTGAAATGATAAGTAATAATAAGTATGATAATTTTTAATTACTTTGTGTGTCATAAAAATATTAATAAATGGAATAATAAAAAACATAATAATAGTAATCATCAGGGGGGGAGTGGTGATAATCGAAAATGAATACAAGTGAAATGATTAATGAAATATTTAATAAGTAATAGGGTAAATAATATTAATATATTGTAAAATTGTGTAATAAAATATTAATTATTAAAAACAAGTGCATGTAGGAAATAGTATATTGGATAGTAGTGATAGATAGTATGAATATAGTAGTGGAATTAAATTTGTTAATATATTAATATGTTATATGAAATGTATATGTTATAATTGTAATAAATAATATATAGTAAATATATAATATAAATTATATATATATATTAATATATATATATATAATATTAATTAAGTATATATATAATAATATATGATATTATGAATATATATGTATATATTATAGTATGTGTGTATGTGTATAGTTATGGGTATAATTTTTCCTACCAAAATCTATTTCCCCATATATGTTTTCTAAATATATTTTTTAATAAAAAAGCGCCGAAGCTAGTGTGAGCATCGCCCAACAATGCGAGGTCCCAGTTCGCAACGGTCGGTGGGAATTGAGCTATTCTCCTTTTCTGCTCGTCCCTGCTCGACGTAAAACGATCACCTCCTCCTTGATAGGGGCCGCCCGAAGTGAGGTGTTATCTCTGTAAAAAAAAAAAAAAAAAAAAAAAAATATATAGATAATATATATATAATATAATAAGATTATAATAATAATATAATATATATACTAATATATATCTTCTTAAGATTTAAATAATAATTTAATATATATATATATAAATATATTAAAATTTATATATATATAATATATTAATATAAAATATAATAGATATATAATATGTATATATTATAATATTATATAAAAATAAATATATATGAAATATAAAATTATATATATTAATATATATAATAATATATATATATATATATATATATAAGTAATATATATAATTTATAATAAAAACACTATCTGGTGATGGACAAATTTCAGCCTAATCGACCGAGCCTATATCACAGACCACTTTTTGAAGTATCCATTAAAGGGTTGGCGAATAGAATAAGAGATGTGTCCCAGACTGCCATGGATCCCATTTAGCCAGATTGATCATGATATAAATAGGTCTGGTAAGACACTGATAACGAACATGCAATAGGTTGAAGGATGAATTTCGCGCTATTTTCAATTAAAGAACCATGCGTGTAAGTGGTCATAACGAATGTCTTTTGGATTCTGAATCAAAAGGTGACAAACAATCAAAAGCAAATAAGATGGAAAGAAGAGTAAACAAATCGAAAAAGAAAAAACATGAAAGAAGAATGAAGATAGAAAGAGTAAACAAGATCGAAGAGTTAATAAGAAAGTAAACATCTCGAAAGAGTTTAAACAAGATCGAAAGATTTAAACAGCATCGAAAGAGGTTAAACTAAGATCGAAGAGTAAACAAAGATCGAAAAGTAAACCAGATCAAGAATTCTCATTAGCGGACAAACATCAAAGAAAACTAAATCGAACAAAACAAAATCATAAAATTAAAAATTTTTAAAAAATATTTCGTAAAAGTGACCTTCGAGAGAACTTCTTCTTCTATCCCTCAGTGCCACTCCTCCCTCCAATCTCCTCTTCTGAAAATCTTGAGAATTTTCTGCTAGAATTTGAAGAGTGTATTTTATTAATGATGCACCTAAAAAAAAAATTAGTTTTTTTTTTCAAGAAAAGTTAGAAAATTTATGTTTTCTTCATATTAGTAATAGTAATAAGTCAGGTTAGTAGTAATATATATATATACATTATAATATGTACTTAATATATTATATATATATTAACTATAATATATTATTATATATGATATTTCAACTCACGTCTCCAACATATAATAGGGTGTTCAGTTGCAAGCGGGAATGTTTTTCACCTATTGAATTGTCCGTGTTTCAATACTTGCAACCCGACGGAACTTTCATGTACTACTCTTCCCTAAATGATCATTAAACTTAATCATTCTTTTCCACTAATCCCCCTTTGCTGTAAGCTTCTAAACCACACACATTTCCATTTGTTTTGTCCCATCCCATTAACACTCGACATAAAAATCTACTCAGGCCAAATCTATTATCTTTAAAGACGTAACATCCATCTTAGCACCCTGAATCCTGTTTTTCATAGATTTTCTCTATGCAAACATACAATCCTTGCATTCTAATCTGCTCTCCATTTACTCGCAAATATCTCGTACCTCATTCAAAACCTCAACAGTTTTGTTAATATTTTGAGTAATTGCCCACGTCTACATCAATACAAAACAGGCTAAGAAAATTAAATCAAATATATTTTACATCCTGGATAAATTTTCCTAACCCTCTAAGGCTTCTTTCACCCTCAGCAATCCTATGGTAAATCTCTTCTTTCCAACATCTACAGTTTGCATGATCATGTCTCAAACTCCTAAAACTGCGCTCCTATAGGCTTTCCCCATTCAACTTTATGATATCCCACCCAGATTGAGAATCGTCTCCCTTGGGTTTTGCAAAATATTTCATCATTTTAATTTTAGCATGAATAATTTTAATCATTTCCTTGCATACTGTTCAACTCATTCAATCTGCAGTTTTCTTTGTATCCAGCAACAACACAGTACAGCAGCAGAATTTTAAACGTATCTCCCATTACCACTCGTGAGATCTTATCAGCCCTTTCTCAATTTCTATCCATATTAACATACACAATCTCTATAAAGATATACAACCATGAGACAAATAACATGTAAAACGCTCCACTTAAACACTCAACCTTACCTCCTCTTAATCCTAATAAGGGCTCTACTGTTTCCTGAAAAGCTTTTCATAGCCATGATAACCATCCATTTTTCCATAACATGCTCTCTCACAGTTTCTTCACTCTATCATATACTTTTCAAATCTAAGAAAGCAGAAACACGCGTTCTTTTCTTCTGAAATTCCTGCAACATTTTCTTACATATCCACACATCGGCTACCATTCCAAATAAAACGTTTGTTCCCTCATCTGCTTATCGTAAGATTTAGCTTAATCTCTTTAAAATTATCATAACTTAAACCTACTACAATACTCTTTTGTCTACTTACCTAAAAATGGCAAAGGCAAGAGTCTCAATCTGTGTACTTGCAACCTTACCCAACATTAATTAATCTACGCAACTCCTACGAACTATACCTTCTTTTATAACTTTCTACACTTGCATGGAATCAACCGAATATTTTCAAATCATTACAATTTAATTTTTTTATAATATGTCCCATTCACCATATTTTCCTCCACTATACTAACAATTTAACTTTTTCTTCCTATTTCACTAATTCCCAGCATAACAATTGCTTGAATGTTTCTTGCAAATTTTCTTCACTCCGTATCATCAATGATTCAACATTCCATCAGAAGTCTTATACTATTAATAACACTTCCATCTAATTTCAAACCTTATCATTCCTTCCAAAAACGCTTATTCTTCCGATATTTCAACGATTTTTATCACTTCACCTCAAACCTCCTTTGTGCAGTACTCCTTTTAACGAGAATCACCAACTGTTACAGGCTGAAAGTACTTCCATAGAGTTTTCCAGGCTCTCATATCTTTTAGCAGGTCAAATTACTGAATTAATACTTTATTGTTCCATATGATTTCCACTCTTCCGACTCTCTTTTCTTTCTCTTCATTATTCACCGATTTACTTCTAATAAACCTACTATACTATTAAATATTTTTTTCATTTTCTATTTTTTGCTCTGCTAACTTACCCCCTCCAAATCAGTTTACTACCACGCCCTCTAAATTTCCGTTAACTACGCCTCTTCCAGTAACTTGGTTTACGAATAATGATCAATATACTCATCCTCTCAACCTCACAACAACTAATTCTCCATTTGTTTTATCCCACATAGTCAATGCAGAGCTAATCACCTGCACACACAAACACTGTTTTTTTTTATTGGATACTTTTTTATAAATCTGTATTTTCAAATTATCATAAACCTAAAGCACATAACTCCATAAAACTCCCCATTCATTCTGCCACTTACATCCAAAGATTCGACAATTCCTAACAACATCACCACATGCATTAAAATCGCTAACAAGCACCTTCTATCTCATTTAAACTCCCCAGCAATCGTAGTTTTTACCATAATCGCCTTCCTAACATTAACACGCATTTATCCAATTCAAATAATCCAATTTCGTTTATCAATTCATCTTTATCAAACCTTGAACTAATAAAAATCTACATCTAATCTATCTACTATATTCTATTATCCTATATTATCTATCTATTACTTATATATCATCTATTCATAACATTTAAAATATATATAAATAAAGCATAACAATGTTATATTAAGAAATATATATTGTAAATATAAATGATATTATAATATAATATATAAATATATATCATATAAATATATAAATATATATATATATTAATAAATAATATATTATAATATATAATATATTATATATCAATATATATATATATATTATATATATATATATAATAATATTAAAAATAATATAATATATGATATTTATATATATAATATATATAATATATATTATTATAATATAATAATATAAATAATAATATATATATATAATAATAAGATACTAAATTTGGGAACAAAAAAGAGAGAGAATTGGTGTACCATCATATACAAAATGAGACTGACCAAAATACGGTCCTGGAATTCTTCTAACAAGGTAAATATTAATGTTTTTTATATAATATTTTACTCCTCTCTCTTCTCTCTCTCTCTCTCTAATATATCTAATATATAATATATAATAATATATAAATAATTAATATAGATAATATATCATATAATATAATAATAATAAAATATATAATAAGGTGATTCGCCCTTACTATTAAATCATGTACAACTGTAATTGAAATGTTCTTGGCAGGCTAAATGATTCAAATAACTAGTAAATAAACAGTAAACATAATGTTGCATGCTTGTCAACTTTCAATGCATCTAATGACTTAAAACGCCGGAGAGCTGTTCTCAACTCCCAAATGGTTAAATTTAAAAGATTTTTTAGGAGAGTTGCTGAGCACTAATGATCAAGGTGGAGAAGGTTGAGTTTCTCTCATTCTATCCATAATAAACAAATCAATTATTAAGTTAAAAATAAACATTGATTCTATTGAAATAAAAAACAAAAAACTAAATATCAATTATATTAATAATTATTATAAAATGTGAGATATCGCGAAACTATTATTAATCTATTTTTAATATAAAGAAGAAAATTAATCATACTTTTACTATCCTAGTCTAACAGCATCTATTGCGCAAAGGTTACTCTTCATACCCTACATACGCCAGCATTGATAATATTAATATAATATTAAATTAAAGATTATGATTATATATATTAGATAAATAAAAATGATTTAAAGAAAAAAAGTTATAAAAATAAACTACAATCAAGAAACAACAAATTAAAATAGAGGCAAGGAGAGTTTTTAAGAAAAGGCAGAATCAATACTAAAGTGAAGAACAACTGAATCGAAACAAAGTAAAATGGGAATATAATCAAATTTTCTCCAAACGTCCAACTGGGGCTTCAAAATCCGTATAAAGCCAAGTGACAAAAGGGAAAAACATACAGATTATTCAAATAAGAAAACATAATTAAGAGCAAAGAAAAAAATCCGAGTAAAACTCTTCTTTCCCCTCAACAAGAACTTTCCCCATCACCGATCTTGCGAATCGCAAGAGAAAGAACGAAACATGTAAGAGAGATGGAGGAGGGAAAGAAAGACACAACGTTTATGTTGATAAAGAATGGAAGGATACCTAATTTTCTACTTGCTAAAGAAAAAACGATGTTTTTGTTAATCAAACAAATATAATTATTTAATTTAAGTAAATTAATCTGCCAATTATAAAATAAAATTAAAATAATAATAATAAAAAATAATTAATAATAATAAAATATCATAATAATAATAAAATAATAATAAATAATAATAATAAAATAATAATAATGATAAAATAAAATAAATATACAATAAAATAATAATATCAATAAAATATGAATAATAAATAAAATAATGAATAAATATAAAAAATAATAAAATAATAACATAATGATAAAAAATAACAACATAACAATAAAATAAAATAACATAACATAAAAAAAAAAAAAACAAAAATAACAAAATATAATAATAATAATAATAATAATAAATAATCATAATAATAAGAATAATATAAAATAATATATAAAATAAAATAAATAATAATAATAATAAAAAAATATAATATCAAATATAAATAACATTCATTCACATAATAATATAATATATAAAAAAAATAAAATTAAAAAATAATATAATAATAATATAATAAATAATAAAAAATAACAAAAAAATATATAATAAAAAATATAATAAATAAATAATGTTTATAAATAAGTGAATTTTAATCAAAATTTTATCCCCACAATCTTTTACAACATGTCAACTTATGTATTAAATACTATGTATTCGCATAATGATCCACCTCGGACTTCTCTTTCCTTCCTTTCCTTTCTTTTTCTTTATCTAACCTTACGGTATATATAAAAATTTTTCTTTAATGGCTTGCTCTTCTAATCTACCCTCCTCCCAAATCCAGTTTCTATCTTACCACCTCCTCCAATATCATTTTATCTACGGCCTCTTTTCAGCTTAACTTGGTTCTACAAATAATATCGATATACCTCATGCCCTCCAACATTCCCATCAAACAATATCTTCCTGTTTTACACCACATAGTAAGCAGAGCTAATCCGGGGTCACCCACAAACCCATTTTTTTTTTTTGTGAATATTTTATTATGAATCTAGTGGAGAACGACCAGATTTCGTTGGAGCAAGATAATCTCACAGATCTTTCCCCATTTTCATTCTACCCATTCCAAAGAGTCGACAATATCTAATAACTACCATCACCCACACTTGCATTTAAATCGCTAACAAGCAACTTCTTATCTCATTTAAACTCACATCGGTTATTAGTTCTTGCCCATTGCTCCTAAAATCTACTACACGCATTATCAATCACTTATACATGTTCGTATCAATTATCTGTACTCAGTTACCTTGACTAATCAAATATCTATCTACTATCTATCTATCTATTCTATCTTCTATCTATCATCTATTACTATTATTATGATTTGTCATCGTTATTTATCATATTAATAATATAATTTATATATATATAAACTTATAGTAATATATATATATATTATAAATAAATAATATAATATTATAAAATAAAATTATATTATATTATATATATAATTACTATATTAATATAATATAAAAAATATATATATAATAAAAAATAATATATTATATTATAATATATATATACGTATAATATTATATATATATAATATATAATATATATATATATATATTATACTGATAAAATTATATATAAAATTATATAATATATATATAACACACTTAATATGGAACAAATAAGTACAATCTTTTATAATAATATAAAAAATGGTTAAATAATCGGATCTTCATGTTGGAAGAAAGGAGAACTTGAATTGTTTTTATATATATATTTACTCTCTCTCTTCTCTCTCTCTCTCCTCTCTCCTTATAATAATATATATATTTATATAATATATATAACTATATTATATAATATAATAATATTATATATATAAATATTATATATAGAGGTATACACACTTACATATTAAAAATATGTAACTACTTGTAATGAGAATATTTTCTTGTGCAGTCTAAAATACATGATAAACTTTAAAATACACATTAAACATAATGCATTTCTGTTCAAGACTAAATCATCTAATCGATCGTAAAACGCCGAGTTACGTCTCTTCAACCTCACGTTATTTAAGATTTTTAGGAAGTTGCCTGACACTAACTTATAAGCGTGGAGAAGGTGTGAGGTTCTCTCATTCATCTCTGTTTAATATAATTATCAAATTATCTAAGAAAAAACATTAGTCTAAAAAAATATAAATAACAAAAAACTAAATACAATTAATATAATTAATTATTAATATAAACGTGAGATATAGTAAAAATTTATTATTCCATTTTATTAAAGAATAAAAACTAATCACCCATTACTAATCCCCCTAGTCTAAATATCTCAGTTGCGCAAATTGTTAATCTCTGCATTGACTATCATAACCGCTTTTGATTAATATAATATAATGGATTATTAAATAATGATTAATATTAAATATTAAGAGCATATACATAAAAAGAAAAAATGTAAAAATAAACTACAATCAAAAAAAACATTTCGTGCTATAGTAGCAAGCGAGAGTTTAAGAAAGCAGATCCATAAACCTAATAGTAAGAACTCACCTAATCAACAGAAGAGTAAAAGGGAGAGATGAATCAACATTTCTCCACAACGTCAACCTGTGCTCAAACCGTTAAAATTTCCAAGGTTTACAAAGGGTCAAAAAAGTTCAAGATCTATCCAACTAAGAAACAATAAAATTGGAAGAGCAAAGAAAAAACTGTCGAAGAACCTTCCTTTCCCTCAGCGAAACTTCCCCCCATCATTTCGATCCTGCGAACACAAGAAAGAACGAACGAATGTCCAAGACAAGAATTCTTTAATGGTTAAATACGCCAACGGTTCTTTTAAGAACACATGAAGCACTGAAATTTTTTTTTTAAAAGCGTACAAACATATTTTTTTGTTTGTGGTATGAAAGGTCTGTGTGTAATGTAAATAATTTAATAATACAATAATAAAATATAAAATTAATATAATTAATATATAAAATAAATAATAAATAATATAATAATAATAATAATATAATAATAAATATAATAAAATATATAATATAATATATAATATAATAATAAAATTATAATAATTATTATCTTATATGGAACATTAATAGAAGTAATAAAAAAATAATAAATATATAATATAATAAATTAATAAATAAAATGATAAAACATAAAAATACAATAAAATAAATAACATAACATAACAAACAATAACAAAAATAAAAACAATAACAACAAAGATATAAAATAATAAAATAATAATAATAATAATAATAAAATAATAATAATAATAATAATAATATAATAAAATAATAATAATAATAAAATTAATAATACAAAATCCCCTACAAAAAGGACATAATAATCATTAAAAATAGAATATTATTATTAGTAGCAGTAATTGTATACACATGAGAATAATAAATGATGATTAATAATAATAAGAATATAAAATAATAATAATTAATAATAATAATAATAATAAATAATGGTTTTAAATATAGTAATTTACAAAAAAAAAAAAAAACAAAGTTAGCTTTATTTCAAATGGATCTTTGTTAAGACACCGCTTACGAATTATCAACTCTGAGAAATTTTCTGTTTGCCGCTAGCTCCCTCTTGGAAGTCATAAAGTTACCCTTTGGGCATACTTGTTAAAACAAGTTTTTAAATTTTTCATACTTGAATTTATTTTGTGGAACTGACTTTTTATTAATATAGATATTAATTTTAATATTAAGAAAATTTGTTCTTCTTTGTTTTCTGTATCTAAAATTCCTCTTATTAGTAAGCAGCAGCTATGCTGCACTATTAATGCTTAAGAATGTAAAAAGTGTAAAATTGCGATGGCAAACTTAAATGATCTTACACAAAAAAAAACACACCAAAAAAAAAACGAAAAATGTTCATGATATAAGTATGCTTTTAATTGAAACTCAATTGTGACGTTATCATTCTATCACATACCTTATTTTTTTCTTTCGAGTAATAAAATAAAATGCAGAGTTGAGTAAATTCTGTCTAAGTAAAACATTCAGTAAAAATCAAAAAAAATTTACGAACAAAAGCTCATAAGAGAGAAAGAAATACCAAGAAGGAAAATTGAATATCGAATATGAAAAAGGGAAGAAATAACTACTTGTTTACTCTATAGATGAGAGAAAAAAGAAAACTTCGCTTAATAATATCTGGGCAAAGTCCTATAGAGCTTGAAGTACAATAACAAACTACGAGCTAGCTGATTTCAGTGAAGACAGAATTTTAAGAGTTAAACTTTACTGTTTAAATAGCATAATAGAGAATAACAAGTCCATCGGTGCTGTCTTGGGAAACAATCAAGAAGAAGCGGCAATTCAAACGTTCATTTCTTACAACAAAAACTACTAAATATGTTAACGTAGATAAAAGAAGATCTATTTTGTATAGAAAAAGGAAAATTTTACTTTTAAAGGGTAATAAAATCTTGAAAATTAATCAGATTCGAAAATATTTTTATACCATAATGCAACAAATAAAATAAAACTGGTGCTATAATTTATGGGTAATAATTATTTTTTGTTAGTATTAGTCATTCTAAGTACGGTAAGCACAATTCGTAAAAAATATATATATAATAAATATTAAAATATATATATTATAATATAATATATATATATAATATAATTAAATATATAATAATATAATAATAATTAATTAGAATATATACTATATTATATATAATATATAAATATAATAATAAATATATAATAAATATAAGGTATATGTATATCATATTTATAATATATATAATTATAATATATATATATAGATAAATTATTATATATTATATATAATATATAATATATAATATATATATATAAATATATATATATAAAACTAATTTTGATTGGGAGCATCAATTTCCACATACCAGTTATGGCATTGCAATGACTACTGGTAAAGGCTTGGTCCCTTACATGACATAAATTTGTACACTGGTAAGTAACGTTTTACTGGCGCTAAAAGGTATCGCGCGGTAAACTAAATAAATACAAATAAAACAAATGTTTCATCTTGTTCAAATTTAAATTTATACATAGGCTATAAAGCCGATGAGCGTCCTTTACCCAAGGGGCATTTTAAGATGTATCGAGCCTGCCTAGAGAAACCAAATAGAAAGGGTGTGGGAAAGTGTGAGCTCCTAGCTCATGCTATTCAATATACAATAACCATGCCAAATAAAAACAAGGGGATTCTAATGGAAATAAAAATAACAAAAACTAAAAACAATTATATTGACATTACATAACTTAGAGGTCAAAAGTCAAATTATGTTTCCAATCATTGTAAATAAAGAAAAAACTAATACTCTTTTGAATTTCTATATATATTCTTTGAGCAGAAAATGAGATACATATATAGATAATATAATATTAAAAATATAATATAGAAAAAAATAAATAATTATTAAATATATATATAAATAACTAAATATAGAAAATAAATATTAATATATATTATAATGCAATATATAAGGATTATATTCAGTATAAATTTAAAATAAATATATAAATATAAAATTTGTTAATATATTATATTAATAATTTCTCTCTCATAATTATATATAAAAATAAAATAATAAGACAATAATTCTTTATATTATATATAATAATATATATATATGATAAAATATAAAATATATATATTATTATATTGATATATATATATAAGATCTATTATATATAATATAAGTAATTTATATATATAAAATATATATATAATCTGCTTCATAATTTTATTTTTAATAAAATAAAATTATGAAACAAGTATTAAATATATATAAGTATATAATATATATATATAATATATATATATATAAATTTTTATATATAATAGATATATGAAAATCCTATTTAAAAATATAGTATATATATATATTTACATAATATTTTATATTTATTATTTATTTTAGAATTTTAAATATGTATTATATTATATTAATTTATATTTTATACTATTAATAATATATTATTATATTATTATTATAATTATAGTAGTATTATTATTAATTCAACTATTTTAGTCACAAAAAATCTTTTTTTGTAAGATAAATTAAATTATATATTTTAAAACTTTCTTTTATTCTAAACCAATTGAGTGTTATTTCCTATATTTTTTAAAAGCTTATTTCATATTTTCGCGTTCATTTCAAATAAATTTGTTCAAATCGTGCAAACTACTCGAATTTAAAAGAAAAGAAGAACAAGATTTAAAAATTGAATGAACGAGCATTAATAAGTAATAAGCATGAATTGTATATATATATATACATATTTATTAATAAAAATAATATAATATAATATAAGTAATATATATAAAATAAATAAATAATATTAAATATATATAGTAACTTAGTCAAATATATATATATATATATACTATTATATATATATATAAATAATTTATATATAATATAAATATTATATAATAATTATATTATATATATATATATAATATTATATTATAATTTATATATTATAATAATTATACTAAATATATATCAATAATAATATATATAATATAATATATTATATATATATTATATATATATAAGATATTTATTATATATCAATATATATAATTATATAAATAGATAATATATATAATATTATATATAATTATAATGATATAATAATTAATATATATAATATATATTTAATATATAATATATACCCTACTGCGTCATAACGCTCTGAAGGCCACCTACTAATTATTTTCCTGCATAATTTTCTTCATAATCAAATTTATGAATAAAAGAATTACAGTATAGCAAATAAATGATCTTATCAATTAATAGTTAATTTGTCCATAAGTAAGATACAAAGACGCCTAACGAAGGAAATGGCTGCCCGCCGCAAGCGAAACGACGAGGATAAATGACTCGGTTGGGAATTAGAGAAGAAATATGTAAAAGAGGCTGCCGTTCTTGATTCGAAAGAGAAAAGATTCCTCTCCTCGCCCTTCCTCTCCTCCTTCTCTCTCTCCCCTCACTCTCTCTTTCTCTCTTCTCTCTCCTATTCTCTCTCTCTCTCTTCTCTCTCTCTTCCTTCTCTCCTTCCGTCGCCTTCCCCTCCTAATCTTCATTACTTACATTATTTTAGACGTTAATATATAATTATTAATATTATATAATATATATATATTATAATTTAATATACAATATCTATATAAATATATAATATATATATATATATACATATACTAATATATATAATAATATATATTCTAATATATATATATATATATTAATATATAAAATAAATAATTATATTATATATATAATATAAAGTAATATAATATAATTATATATATATATATAATTAAACACGTTATAAATAATGTAGTAATAGATAATAAAATATTATATATATTAAATATTAAAGTATTAGATATATATATATACTTGTATATAATACTATATAAATATATTATATATATTATATATATATAATTATAATATATATTAATCACAATAATATATAATATATATAATATATATATAATATAATATTCAAGAGGAACTTGACATTTAACAGTTGGATAGTTTCTAAATTTATCGTTTCTTAAAAAATCGTTCGCATCAATAATATAAATTAATTAAATATATATATAATAATATAATTATATATATTATATATAAATATATATTAATATATAGTAATATGATATATTATATTTTATTATATATATATATCATATATATAATATAATATTATATATAATTTATATATATATAAATTTATATTATATATTATATATTATTATATATTAATATAGAATATTATAATATAATATATATTATCTTACAGTATCTATATATGTATATAATTATATATTAATATATCTATAATAATATATATATATTATTATATAATATATATATTAATATATATTATATTAAAATATATTAATATATATAAGTTTTAATAATTTGACGAATGAAAGACGAATTTAACATTGCAAACTTTTTCTTACACTTCATCAATAAAAAGACTGAAATTTTTATCAGTCATCCATTTTCTCAGCAGCTGCAAAACTCAGAATAATCCCCCCTACGGTAGATTCTGGTAACTTCTGGCAACATGAAAATTTTCATTCATTAATTGGAGGTATTTCCAGGGGCATTTAAAAAAATTGAGCTGACCAAAAAGAAAAATTGGCGAAGCCTATTTTTCGCATTTTAAGGGTGTAGTTTTTTCTGTTTTTCCCAATTTTAATAAAATTTTTTAGTGCCTAAAAATATTCCCGTAATATTTCTGGCATAAATATCGCTTTATTTTTATTAAATTTGACAATCACATTAATAATAAAATGAACATTACTTCATAATTAGGGTTTATAATTTAGAAAATTTGCTTAATAGCAGGGCAAATAAATCAAATAGCAGATAAATAGTAATTCTCTTCATGTTCTTAAAATTAAAATAGAAATGATTAAGACATTAATGACCTTAAAAGGGGGTTTATATCAAAGGCTTAGAGATGGCTACTTTTACCCTTTCAGCAATGGTTTTTAGTGTTTCACCGTCGAGAATTCAATAGAGCGGACCTCTATACCATGCAAATCTCTCACAAGGCAGCCTCGGATTACGCCACGCTCGGGGGAATGCCTTAGGAAATTTTTCGGCTGGCGCTCAAGAAACATTTAGATATAAATGAGTTATTAATAGAAGGCGATTATGAAGAAGAATTTTTCGAAACACTTTATTCTTAAATCACATGTATAATGAGATCAAAAATTATATATTAATTTCCTTAACGGATGCGCCGCATGGAACGCAAAGCTGATAAGGATTTCCGCCTGATATATATTTATATTAATTTTATTATCGATTATATATATATATTATACATATATTATTATATATATTATTATATAATATATATATATATTATATATAATCTATATATATTTTATAATTATTGTATATATAATAATATTTTATATATACTAAATATATAAGTTAATATATTAATATATTAAATATATATATATTAAATTATAAATAATATATAATATATATATATTATATATATATTACATATAATATAATTACTTATCCGTTTATAAAGGAGATAAGACTATACTCGGGCCTCCCATGTAAATAAAAACTATTTTATATTTCACTTGAATATTATATATATATAAATAATATTAATATATATATATTATTAATATATATATATATAATATATATAAATATAAGTTTATACGTATAAATAATATATATATATATATTATATTATAATAATAATATAATATATAGTATAGAGATATTTCAATTATGTTTATATTATCTTAAATAGTAGTGCATATTTAAAAAAAAAAGGAATTTGAAAGCAATTTTAAAACAATTTTGTAGTCATATCAAAATATTTCACAATATACTAACGTATAAATGCAAAGCTTCAGAAACTAAAAACAACACGGCTACATTTTACCCACGGGCTAAATTATGACATTTTAAATTTATATAAGTATTTTACTGACAGTTTAAAACTCAATATTCAGGCTTGGCGTTGATGGAACATAAGATTTGGATGTGCATGCGGTGCGGTCGAAACGGTGCCGGGCGTGCAGTGCGTGCGTGCACAAAATAAAATTCTAAGCAGGTACTCCAACACAACAATTGCAGTTCCCATAAATGATTTTAAGATTCTATCTAAATTAGATTTCAGTGTTGTAAGTCATGAAGAGTGTATGATGCTTCATTCCATTAATGAATTCTTACTTTCACTTGCTTTTAGTATAACGTATAAAACTTGAGCGGATATCCCCTAATCCATTCCACATCAAAGTATACTGCTTATTTGTAATTTTCTCACTTTACCATCATCGTAGCTAATATATATTTTTTATCAAAATTAATTAAATTTGTTAAAGGTATGGAGAGATAATGCAATTACTTATTTCGATGGCGTCTCTAATACAAATGACGATTTTTTTTATCCTTTTCTTCTTTGTAAAAACAAATTATATATTGTAAAAAGAAATTTTATTTGCTGGCAACGCAGAAAAAGAAAAAGAAATGTTATTTCTTTTCAAATAAAAGCTTCTAATCCGACACGTGTTGCCATAAGTAAATACTTATTGAGTTTTCTTTCGGCACTTTTTCGCTAAACCAATTAAAAATATTTAACAGGAGCATAGAATATATATGTTGCTTAGATGTGATTTCTTGATGAACTGTGTGGACGATTGAGTAGCCATGGACGTCTCAGTATTAAAATTCTATATTAATATTTATATAAGAGTATTCATTTTAGTAAAAATACGGGAAAATGATCTATGCATGAACTGTTGTCTTTAATAGTTATGTATGGACTCTTTGGCAACTATTTGCAGAAGGACTTGTGCTTTGTTATCGATGGAGAAAATGTATTGAATAGCTTATACAATAATACTTCCCCACGAGCATTTCCTAGAAATCTCACTCTCATCCTTGAATTACCATGTCCTGAATGTCCTGCCAAAACATGATTTCGTGTTCCCTTACGCTCGTCCTTAAAAATTCAAAGTACATTCGCATCAGGCCTCTGTACACTGAATCTATTTACCATTTTTATATGTTAACACAAGTATCTGATAATCACCTCATCTTTAAATAAGTATACTGTGTATTGGAAACACCTGTCATTATACCCAACAGTCTGTATTTAATCATTTCGATAATATCTAAACTGCCTATATATATCCTTTTAGAAAATTGCACGAGAGCATGCTCGGAGTACTGCGATCCGTTAGAAATTACTTATATCTTATCATATGTGTTTCAGTAGAGTCAAATCTCCCATCTCACCCACTCTAGGCAAAATATCCTTTAACTCTTTTTCTCCAATATAGGCCAGCTGTACAACAGCACAACCTACGTGAGTAAATCATCCAACCAAACCATATGTCGTTCCCTCAAGATTGAAAAGTAAGATCGTTCAAAGCTACCAGTCACCGTTCAGCTAAGACCTGTAGGTTAATTACGCACAGCCACGTTTATATGACGAGAATATAAAAAGATATGTATATATAGTAATCATAATGTTTATTAGTTATTATATTCTATGATATCATTGTGCCATTTGAATTTTTTAGTTCATTAAGTTAATAATTAGATATATAGAGAAAATATAAAAATACGTTCATTTACTACCTCTATACTACTTAGTTAATAATCTACATATATATAGTAAAAAGTATAAGGTTATTAATGTTGTTAACGCACAAGGGAAACAGAAAGAGAAAAAGTTATAAAATACATATATTATACCACAAAATTACAACTGAAACTAATTATTATTTGGATCACACACATAAAGTTCACACGATTAATACCAAGCTAGACCTAGGTTTATATAGGTGCTTTTCATTTAGCAAGCCTCATGGTGAACTAACGCTTTATAAAATTATCATATGATGCCGTAATAAATAAAGTGCACTGAATGGAAACTGAATCATGTTGGCGGACGGAGAATATCTTACAGTATCTGATCGCACACGGTTCTGTATATTAATCAATAAACTTCTCTGGGAAAAATCAATAGTCGAAGTCTGTTGATATCATTCCATCCTTACAGTCTTCTTCCAGTTACGTGAAGATCACTATCACACACCCCACAGAGATCTGACAACTGTTAACATCTATCATCATCAATTTCTAGAACTCTTGTTCGGAGACCTACATTCATAAGTCTAATTGTCTTTCGTAGAAAAAGTACTTGAATAATATATCATCCTGATTTCACGCACTCTAGTAGTGTAAATGCTCGTCCTGCTATGATATATTTAAATTACTTTCATCTATTTCACATCTTCAATTTGCTTCTCAAGTTAGGCTATAAACACATCATCATTACAGATCGAATATCGTGGAAAGGTTGGAGTCATGTAAGGTGAAATCTTGAAACTCATCAATCGTTTGTGTATCGGCACAGTCACCTGGTTATTGACACATACAATGCGCTTTTTCCATCTTGGACATGTGAGATCAATTGAACTTATATCCTGTACACTTCTATCACCACTACAATTCCTTATGCTGTCTCTCATCATAGGAACACATCAAGAGACTAATGTGAGGTTAAATGTCTTGTGCTAGTATATAATAATGAGTCCGATCACTATTATATAAATATATACTACTAGGGCATAACTGGATCTGCGAATATACGTGAAATGAGATTGTAATGTCAAGCATGATATGCTAAAAATCTAGTATGTAGAGTGTCAAAAGATTAAAAATAGTAATGTAATAGGTCACGACACACTGCGGTACAAATTAAAACTGTCCAATATTGAGATGAGTTGTGAAAATGTAAAAAACTAAACATGATCCCTTACTAATAAGCGGTAATTAATAAACTATTTCCAGACCTCATAAAGAATAAACATAGCAAACCTCATTAATCAACTATCATTGGCTATTTATAAGCTGTTGACCAGAGCGAAAATCAATAATATAAAATGTATAGCTATCTTCCTAATTTTTAGGGTAAATCATTAAATTTTGTTGGATAAACCTATACCTAAACCTAACAAAACCTCAAACTAACCAACCTAACCAAACTTGAACCAGAATTGAACCTAACCGCAATATACGGAGTCAACACGCTTATAAAATATATATATATAATAGTATAATAATAATATATTAATTATATATATATATTATATATATATTATATATTATATATATATATATAATATTTTAACTTATTTAATATATTTATTTGAATATATATTAATAAAATATAAAAAAATATATTTATTAATAATATTATTATATATAGATAATATATATATATTATATAGAAAAAACAACATACATTCAAATTATATCTATAATATAATATATATAATATATATATATATATATATATATATATATAATATATATATATAATATAATAAAGATAAAAAGTATAAGAAACTATGAATAATCGTTTTTGGGGAATTATTTCACCCCTTTTTGTGCGATTTTCATGTGTATAAAAATTAAAAGATCTATTTTACCATTAAAACATCAGCTACATCTGATTCATCATCAACCATTTTCTGTAGAGTGAACCTTTGGTAACCCCTGGATTTAGATGCTTCAAAAGGACATTTGCAGAGAAGGCAAAAAGATGCATGATACCTGTTTTCTTCTCGTTCCTTCTCTTTCATTTTATATTTGCTAACCGGAGGAGTAACACCACTAGCCTTCAAGGCATCATCGTGAGCCTTTTTAAATGCTTGTTTCAGTTTCTTCTGAAGTTTGATTTTTCGAGCTTCATCTTGTTGCTTTCGTTTGGCTTCTACAGCTTTTTTCTTTGCTTCAGTTGATATAAACCTTAACAAATTATCGATTATAAACAAAAAAAGAAAACTACTTCTACTCCATTCTACCTTTACTAAAATAAATATTTGGTAGGATTTGTGAAAATATATAATTAAGGTGCATATAAACTTCATTACAAAGACAAGTGGAAATTAACATTAATTAATGAAGATACTCATAAGTCACAAAAGAGCTTAAAAATAAAAAAGGTAATAAAAAAATATAGATAATCCTAATTTAATGTAGTAATAACACATCTTACTGCCCCCCTGATTACCTTATGAATAACTTTTACACAATAAAAATTTGTTTTAATAATTTCAAGTGATTACTTACGTTGCATATTCTTCTGCTATAGTTTCATCACAATCCCAACATATATAATGATTATTTTTCTCTTTCTCAGGTAAAGAAAGTAGTTCCATCTCATGAAGAGCTTTAAAAACTTCCACCTGACAATCACTGGAACCTAACTTTTTGTATAGAGGTTTTCCCTCTGCTATTTCACCACAAGCTACACATTTATCACTCATCTTGGCTTGATATTATGTAGCAAGGGAGAAATAAACACCTGGTATGGTATATACCAAGTCTAATGATGTTATCTTTTATAATAGAATATGACCATGAATTAACAACTGACCTGTTAAGAAAATTTAGAGAAAAAGAAAATTACTAGTCTATTTAAGTAATCACAACCAAAGCTTCAAAAACTCTAACATTGATGCTTAATATTTTGAATAAATTTAATAAATACTTTGAGCACATTTAAAATTACTCTATCTTAAATAGAGAAAATAAGAGCTACAATTGAATATGCTACTGGTATATGCACTAGGGCCTAGGGTTGCAGTGATTTATTGATTGATAATCTGTAATCATTTATCCATGTTTATTACAATATTATATGTCAAAAGTTTAGACATGGAATGAAGTTTGGTATCAATTTTTTTTTTACTATTAAAATTTGTGCAAATTTTTATTGTCAGTAAAAATAAGCTGATACTCGGTTTATTTAAACAAATATGCATATGATTAAAATATTTGCAGAAAAAATAAACATAGCTTGCTGAAGAAAGAAATACAAAGAAATTTTTCATGCTAAAAAAAAATGCTTATAACAATAACAAAATCTGTCTAAGAAAACTAAAAAGTAACCTAATTTTTTTGAGAGTAATCAAATGTCAACACAAACTATAATGTATTGTATGAATATAAAAATTTCTACATTTTCAAGATGAAACCTGTTTCTTGCAGGCTCACATATAATTAAAAAGATGACAGTAAGCTCTATGATGGTTAAGTAGACCATCAATTGAATATTGCACAAAGGATTGGGGTCCTTATCTAAAGAAAGACATTAATATGGTGGTGGTAGTACAGTGCACAGAGCAACAATGATTTTGAAGTTACAAGGACAGGCTAAAAACTGAATGTTTTCCGTAGAAAGGAGATTTCTTAGAGGGGATATGATTCAAGTTTACAAAATGTTTTTCTCAATTGACAACATAGATATGAATAAGTTCATTTCATTATATCACAATAGGTTCACCAGAGGGTCATAATAAAAATATAAAGAAAGCATGCTAGATGTGAGAAAGAATTTCTTTAGCAACAGTACTTAATTTTTTGGAATGGATTTAGCACAAGATATGAGTGATACTACCTCTTTTTCAATTTTTAAGAAAAAGTTGGATCAATATATGGATGATCAAGGTATATAGTGTGACTGATTCAGCTTTTAATTAGGCCAAGTTTGGATGTAAAGTAAATATTTTATGACAACTAGTACCTGGGTTCACTATAGATACCATAAATTTTATGGTTAGGTATTTTTGACAATCCTTTTGTTTTTGAGGTATTGGTTACTTGATTTTGCATGTTTGCTTAGTTGACATATTTGTCTAGAATATAGCTTACTTTCACACTGCATGAGTCATCATAGAGTTAATATGCATGATGAAAAATTTAAATCTACAATTAGCCATTCAAAGCAATGGGTAGCATTAGTTCTTTTTGATGTCCAGGACAGTCTTGATATGCCCATGTGGCTTTTGTCTATTTTCTTATATTCTTATTAGCTGCTGTACAAACACCCCTAACTTTTCACAAATAAAGTTGATGCATTTAAATAGGCCTATTTAAAAGCTAGCTTACTTCAAATGAAAAAAAAAAAAAATTTCTTTTGAATTTCTTTTGTTTTTGCCAAAAACATTTCTGGGCTAAGATACAGGCCACCAAAGATGACATCCCGGGTATTATTTCTCAATTTTGATTTTTGACCAAAAATTAAAAGTGCTGTATCTCTTGAACGGTTCAAGATATTTTGATGCATTTTTTTTTATTTTAAAGATAATATTTTTCTGTTTAAACTGATATACTCTTTTTTTTTAAATATGTGTATAACTTTTATTACAGCAGCCTTTTTTTTTTTTTTTTTCAAAAATGCCAATCCCAAATTTTTTTTTTTTTTTTTACTGTTGATCAGTACTATTGAGTACTACATTCCCTGAAAAGGAGAACTTCCACTTTTGAGTTTAGCAGATTAAATCTGGCACCCTTAACTACTTTTTTTTGTTTTTGTTGTTTTAGGGCCGTGTTTGGTATGTTTATGTTAGTTTCCGATGTCCCGAGTCGATTCCCGTAATTTCCAAGCCGATTGGCCGCCCCACTCAAGGGTGAGGGGGGTTGAGCCCCCCAAAAACCTGGAAATCCTTGTAGAGGGATGAAATTTGATGAGTGCATAGAAGAGGGTGAATGAAATAGAGTCCTGATGTTACAGAGAGTGGCGGAGCACATGAACCAGATCCAGAGCCAGATTGGAATTCTGGCTCCAGAGACAAATTGAGTCAATAAGAGTTGAAGGAGAAAAAGTGGTGAAAGTGAAAAGATACATGACCTGCAGTATTAACTTTTGAGAGTACTGAAGCTCTCATAATCAATATATACGTACACCAATATTACGGTGTTAAGTACATGTTTACTAAATTGACATTGCATCTGTGCTGGTGTGGTTACCTACAATGACTCATTTGCTCAGTCACATTAGACTTCTTTTCACTCTTTCCTTCATCTTCCATGGCTACACACACTGAGATTTTCTTCTGACTCTAGCTCTACCACCAGCTCCGGCTCAGTGCTCCAGCTTTGGCTCATTTGTTCCATCATATGAGACTTCTTTTTCCTTCTTTTTGAAACCCTCAAATTCAGAATCAACGTCGTTGAAAATATATGCATTAACACAAATATTAAGGTGCTAAGTACATGTTTACTAACTCGGTACTGCACCAGTGCAGACACAGACACCTACAATGACTCATTTGCTTCAGCTTATGAGACTTTTTCTTTTCCCTTCCTCCAGCTTCCATCATCTTCTCCATCAAGCACTCAGTACTTTTCAGTTGGGGCTCCACTCACAGCGGTCCTCAGGTTCATTTGAGGGTCTTGGAACCCTCAAATTCAAGATCTACATCATTAACCCTAGAACGGGTATCTTTAAAACACGTTAATAAATAATTTCTATTTGTGTAAAATTTTACGAGAATTTTTAAAAATAATATTTCCGGAATTTTTTGTTGGCTTTTTTTTTAATTTTGCCATTGTATATTTGCATCATTTCCCTATTCATTTGTGCTTTTACATATTGAAAACGTAGAATTTTTTGGGACCAATATCAAACTCTTAGACATTGTCATATTTTAATTTTTTCATTAAAAAAAATTTACGGTCTGTTAGACATAAGTGGAGTGATGCAGGGTTAAAAATAGGGGTATACCGGAATTGATTCAATTTGTCACTGGAAGCCAGAAATTCCCAATCTGCTCTGGCTCATGTGGCTCTGTCCACTCTCCTCGTAACACTCAGGAACATTCTATTGCTCATTCAACGCTCTTCTATGGCCACTCCAAAAATTTCCAATCCCCTTCTAACGAGGAATGTCCAGGTTTTGGGGGGCTCAACCCCCTCATTATCCTTTAAATGGGTGGCCAATTGACTTCTGAAACCAACGGGAAATCGACTCAGGGACTCGAAAACCCATGATAGAAACACACCCCAAAAACACGGCCCTACGACAAAAAAAAAAAAAAAAACAGTAGCTAAAAGTAGCCAAGGGTGCCAGTTTTAATATTAAACTCAAAAGTGGAAGTTCTACTTTCAGGGAATGTAGTACTCAATACTCGTTTTGATCAACAAAAAAAAAAAAAAAAAAAAAAGAAAAAAAAAAAAAAAAAAAAAAAAAGTCTGCAGCAATAAAAGTTAAATACATTTCAAAAAAGGATGTACATCCCATTTTAAACAAAAAATATTATCTAAAAATAAAAAAAAGCCACAAACGACATCGGAAAACGTTCCACCAGAGCACTTAAAATTTTTTGTCATATATATATATATATATATATATAATATATATATATATATATATAGTTATACTATATATTATATATTATATATATACTATATATATATATAGTATATAGTATCATATATAATATATATTATATATCGTTATATATATTAGAAGTGTTGCACGCGATAGCAAAATTTTTTCGTCGCCGATATCCCGATACTGTACAGAGTAACTCACAATTTTTTAACTACTGATGACCAAAATTTTTGCCAATACCCGCGATACCGATACTTTTGTACTGACCTATAAATATGGCCTATATATATATAATAGTATATAATATATTACTGATATATATATATATATATTATATATATATATATATATTATATAGTATATATATATTAATATTATATATATATAGTAGTAATATAGCAAGTTCGTAGGCCACTGGTTAACGAAGCCATACTATTCTCTACACTGTAGCGGTGCCCAGGCCATAACCTGCTCGCCGCATTAAGATTGCATGCACGTCTTTAATTTTAAAAATATATATTATATACTATATATATATATATCATATAATATATATATATATATATATATACTATTTATATTATAATATGATATATACCTATAATACTATATCGCCGTTTTCCTTTTTTGGTATTTTGTGGTCTTACGAAAAACGTAAGAAATGCTCGAGTTTGCGTTCGTTTTTGTCAAACTTACTGAAAAATCGCAAGAAAATGCTCACCAAACGCAAGGAATTTCCTTAATTCTGTAAAGTTGCTATTGTCCCGTGCTTGCCGAATTTAAACACGTTCTTACGTAGTGTAAACAAACAAGATGGCGGGCGTAACTTTCTGAATTGTTAATGTTTCATTCAATAAAAATCAGCTTTAAAATCTAATTCTCTTCAAAATGGATCAACTCCATCAACAAATAGTTGAATCATTATTTTGTACTAAGAAAGTCATTTTCGTTATTTTTTTTATATTGTGTTTTCAAAACCCAACGTGCTCCACTCCACAACCCAGCTGATGTCAATTGGTTTAAAAACAAAAGTAAAACAAAGTACGAAATCGGGCGGGGTTCGTTCTAAAACACTGGGGCGTATTCACAGGCATGCAAATTTTACATTTAAATTTCCCTGGACTATCCCTCTGCACCAATTGCGCAAATTTTCCCTGACCGCGTGTGTCGTTATTTTGGCGTATAGAAATATCTATTAATCAATTATTGGCACGCCGTATTTAGCTCAGTTCATACGCATTAAATTACTTGAAAATTAAAATATGTGGTATTAGTTTATCTCCAATACTAGTAGTGAATTGAGGCATTTGCTCTAGGTTATTGTAGGTAAGTTCACCTATACCTTCCCCATAGACCGTTGCCAAAGCGCCACTGTTCTTGTGTTATGTTTTTCCACAAAGCAACACAGTTTTGAATTATAAGCAAAAAGAAAATAGAATTAAAAGCCTACTATTAGATGAGCCTAATAGGCGTCGGGAGCGTGGTCTCCCGAAACTTTTGTTGACGGGCCGTACCGCTTTTAGACAAAAAACGTGCATTCTAGTGTAAACCCTATAGGCTCTGTAATATATATATATTAGTATATATATATTATATTATATATATATATATATATATAGTAGGTATATATAAGTATATACATATACAGTATATTAATATCACGTATATATATATATATATATACTAGTTTTATATACCTATCGCCGCGGACAAATTAATAGAAACACTCATGAATATACTATAAACTTCTCAGTTTTGAGAATGTAAGAGCGCTAGGATTTGGTTTTATTTGGGTCATACCTAACGTTCGGAGTGTATACGGTAGATCGTAACTCACCACGTGTACGGTAACTAATGGCATAGATAATGGAGTACCAAAAAATGAATTATGCTAAAAATTCGAGAATATGTATTTTCATAGTAATATAAGAATTAAGGATAGTCAGTTGAGTTTTGGATACGGAAATACAGGATAAATGAATAAGTTGTAGCTTGGCAAAAGACTTTATCCCTAAGGTTGACAATTCAGAAAACTTCAAATCAAAGACAAGAGAACAAACAACCTCTTCATATACTCGAGAGATCCGAGTGAAGAAAGTATGAGTTTCTGTTAAAGATAAAAGGTGGAGTCTAGAACTCTAGAAGAGGGGTGATGTTCAACAAAATTAAAATTATAATAAAGACAAAGAATGTTTCTGAAATTAATGAAGAGAGAAAACTGTGTACCTGGAGAAGCCAGAAAATTATGTGGTTGCATCAACCTCACCACCGGAGGCTGCAAACACCCACGTTATGAAGAGAGGGGTGAATGAAGGGCTATTATTGGAAACTGAACATCTTGTCTTTTTCGAGGCTACGTTTATTGGTGCCGTTTTTTTAAAATATGTTTAAGAGCTTGTGATTGATTGCATAGGAAGGATTTGTGCCACTGAGAACAAAAGGGACGAACCAGTGTCCACCGGGGTGTTCCAGCTGACACTGAAACTCCATATACCCAATTTCATTGTTCAGATTGCTCAGGACAAGGCCAAGGTCCTTCCCTATATAAACAGGATCTTCCCTATATACACATGATGCAAAAAAAGAATGCGATGTATGGATCTCAGAGGTGGAAAGTGTTTAACACTATAATAAGAAGGAGAAGGATAGGAAGTTAAAAATGTCTAGAATGTTGGGTTCATCTCTAAGACTCCCAAGTTGACTAACAGCTATACGGGTTGGATATATATTGCTACCTTCCTCTCCTACCCGTCAGTGCCGTCGCTCGTAGGGTCGAGCAGCCTTCACATTGTTGTGGTTCACATTCAATGACCTTGATATATGACCTCACCGAATATACATAACGTGTAGTTATGTAGTTATGAGTCATATGTTGGCGCTACTTGTGTTCAATGTCCATTTGTGATGCGCCGCTGAAGCACAACCTCGTAGAATGTGCATAACACTACATGTCTGCTACCCTTTCAGAATGTCTTTTGTCATGTGCGCTTTGTGTTTCATTGGTCTACAACCATATGAGAATGTACCTAATTATGATCCTAAACGTGCGCCATTTATATCGCATCCTAAAAATTAGCTAATTATTTCCAGCTATGCTTATAATTATCTTTTAGCAATAATACATGAAACTAGTTGTGTCGATTATTGTTAATTACTGGAACTGGGACTCGCCCCAATTGACTTGACCAAGCTCCCCAACTGAAGTAAACTTATCTTAGCTGCATATAATTGGCGTGGATCTGAAAATGTGATCGTTTTAATCCTATTGTGGTTAAAAAAAAATCAGGCACAACATAACCTATACTAAATACAACCTGACCTAACTTAGACCAATTATAAACTAACCTAACCTAACATAACCTAGACTAAATGCAGCCTATCCCAGACTACTAAATACAACCTAACATAA
>JABUQX010040253.1:0-5000 GCA_015478945.1 Trachelipus rathkii
TATATAATTATAATAATATATATATATAATAATATAAATAATAATAATAATAAATAATATAATAATAATAAAAATATAATAATAATTATAATAATGTAATAATAATTAATATCCTATAAAATAATAATTTAATAATAATAATATATAATATAATTATAATAATAATAATAATAATAATATAATAATATAATATAATAATAATAATAATAATGTTAATTTTTATATTAATAATCAATAATTAATAATAATTATAATATAATAATATAAATAATATGATTAATAATAATAATATTAATATAATATAATAATAATTAATAACAATAATTATATAATAATAATAATAATAATATATTATAATATATAATAATAATAATAATATAATTAATTAAACAATAATAATATAATAATAAATATATATAATATAATAATAATAATATTAATAATAATACATTAATTAATTAATAATAATTATAATAATAATTAAGATTAGTTAATTTTAATATCTAATAATCATAATTAATAATAATAATAATAATAATAATAATAATATAGATAATAATAATAATAATAATATAATAATAATAATAATAATAATAATAATAATAAAAATAATAATAATAATAATAATAATAATAATAATAATAATAATAATAATAATAATAATAATAATAATAATAATAATAATAATAATAATAATAATAATAATATAATAATAATAATAATAATAATAATAATAATAATAATAATAATAATAATAATAATAATAATAATAATACTATATATAATTAAAAGTAATACTTCTAAAAACTCTTTATATATTTACTTTTTAAAATTTTATTTTAACGTATGAGGACGGAAAAACAACGTGATTGAAGTACCTGCGTTATGTCAACAGATAAACTATCATACTTGAATTTCGACCCTTTCACTCTTCTAAATTACAAAATTGCTCCCATAAAGACTTTATTTAGTTCACGAAGCGTTTAAGATATCGTCTGATTGAACTCTTTACGATCCAGAAATTAAAAGAAGTAACTCAGAATTTAATAAACAATAACTTCCCCAGTATATTATAGAGAAAATGATAAAGCCTACTTTAATTTATTTACCAATATCATCCTATTATAAAACTGACAATATTAGTCAGATAAAAAAGAGAAAAACAAATTAAATTCATTTTTATAAGAGCATATTAAAACAAAAGCTGAGCTCGTGAAGTACTTTCGGATTTTGAGAGTATTAACGTTGTGTACAGATTTCAATGTTCTGATATGTGGATGTAACGCCGCTTATTTCGGATACATACGACGAATTTCTTCAGTTTGAATATGTAGCAATATCAGTAAGTATAAGCCGTGTAAATTATTCCAACATTTATAGAAATTTAAATTTTAAATTTTAAAATATAAAATTATTCCTTGAAAATGTGCGAGGTGTACGGACAGAAGCTTGGAACTGGTAATACAATCAATAGTTATTTTATTTCAGAATAATATTAAAGAAAATTTCTTCAGTGGAATGAAAAAATTTCAGGAGGCTCGAAAAAGCAGCAAAATCATACGTTTATAATAATAATAATAATAATAATAATAATAATAATAATAATAATAATAATAATAATAATATTATTCAATAATAATAATAATAATAATAATAATAATAATAATAATAATAATAATAATAATAATAATAATAATAATAATAATAATAATAATAATAATAATAATGTTAATAATGTTAATAACCTAATAATAATATAATAATACAAAAATAACAATCAATAATTAATATAAATTAATAATAATAATAATAATAATAATAATAATAATAATAATAATAATAATAATAATAATTATAATAATAATAATTTTCCAATCTTTATTAAGCTATACGTAGCACAAAATTAGTTATTAAAAAAATATAAATATACGTTTTCAGTAACATATTACGCTCGTATTAAATATTCACACTTTCTTGCATATTTTAATAAATAAATATTTTATACATACAGAGTTGTGCTGTTATTTTTAATAGAATATTCATATGAATTTCAGTTCAATCAACAATATAATCATTGCTGAAAAGGGTTACTGAGGTTAACACCGTTTCAGAGGCATTCAAGCTTCAGTAGTTAATACACTAATATAATACAATAGTAGATATATTTCATTATCATATAAACCTTTTAATAATAATATAATAATAATAATTTAATAATAATAATAATAATAATAATAATAATAAAATATATTTAATAATAATAATAATAATAATATAATTTAATAATAATAATAATAATTAATAATAATATCACAATTAATAATAATAATATAATAATAATAATCAATAATAATAATAAATAATAATAATAATAATAATAATAATAATAATAATAATAATAATAATAATAATAATAATAATAATAATAATAATAATAATAATAATAATAATAATAATAATAATAATAATAATAATAATAATCATAAAATAATAGTAATAATAATATAATAATAATAATAATTCATTAATAATATATAATAATAATAATAATAATAATAAATATAATAATATAAAAATAATTTAATAATAATATAATAATAATAATAAATAGATAATAAATAAATATAATAATAATAATAATAATAATAATTAATAATAATAATATATAATAATAATACATAATAATAATAATAATAATAATAATAATAATAATTAATAATAAATAATAATCAATAGTAGTTAATATTTTTAACCAATCAATTTTTTCAGTATTTCTGGTTTAAATTTCAGGACAAAATGTGTTGTAATTCGAAAACTTAATTTATTTGAAAATTCCGAAAATTAACAGGCAAGTAGCGACGCTACACACACACACACACACACACACACACACAACACACCACCACACACACACACACACCACACACACACACACACCCACACACACACAAAGACAAACACACACACCACACACACACACACACACAGAGAGAGAGAGAGAGAGAGAGAGAGAGAGAGAGAGAGAGAGAGAGAGAGAGAGAGAGAGAGAGAGAGAGAGAGAGAGAGAGAGAGAGAGAGAGAGAGAGAGAGAGAGAGAGAGAGAGAGAGTCTGCATTCGTTCTCCTCTTTTCAGTCTCTGGAAAGAGCTGGAAATAATTTCCAGTTTCCACCGGTTTCCAGAGTCCAAAATTTCCAGTTGAAGATTGAGATGAGATGTTATAAATTAAAAAAAAAAAGACCAAACTTCTCGGCTAAAAATTTAGAAAAGATTAAAATAATTGTATGAAAAATAATTTACTGCAATAAATACAATTTATTTATTTATTTATTTATAATCTTTATTATATTTTCATTCTTTTTTACCGAAAATGAATAGGATATTTTAATTTATTGTTCTTCGCTCTAAGTTGCAATCATTATTTTTTTTATTTATTGATATTTCCTATATTTATTATATTTATTTTTATAACTTTTTTTTTAAGAAAAGGATTAATATTGATTAATTTATTGCGCTTCACACCAAATTGCAATCATTATTTTTTCGTATTTTTTTTTCCCTGTTTCCAACATCGTTAACCCAAATGGGGCGTGTCGGAAATCTTTTCTTTATGTAAGGAAAGAAATATACACAATTGGGAGCGGAAAAAAAGGGGGTTAAAAGGGGCCAGAAAGGGTTTCTAGCAACTTATTATCAACCAATTTTCAAATCTGGCACAATCCTAACGAAAATTAACTGTTTTAATTGAAAATTTACATTTCTTCGATGGAAACCTTCATCAATGCAATTATCAGGCACCTTGATTTTCACGATATATGAATTTGTTTTAAGAAAATGGAAATTAATTGGCCAATAAACTTTAATAGTGTAAATAACAATAAAGTTTGTGCATGGCCTTGCCGGTGAAGCAACTTTACTCGAATTTCGCCTGTAAATGGCATCAAATAAAATACAACTGGAAGAAATAAATTTAAAGGGTGAGGAGTAACACAAGTAATTTATTACAGTCTTTTTGTACTATGTATTTTTTTTATATTTGTTTATTTACGTACTTTTCAGCTTTTGGAGCAGTTCCAAAAATACAAATTTTTAAGATTTTTCAAATATATATATATATATATATATATATATATTATTATATATAATAATATTATATATATATATACTATATATATATAGTATATATATATATATTATATATATATATATATAATATATATATATATATATATATATATATATATATATATATATATATATATATATATATATATATATACGTCATAACCATTCTTAGGCACTTGTCCCTTAAAAGGAAGTTACATAAAAATTCACGATATCGCAAATCGCATAATCCTACTTCGTGCAGTCCCTGCAGTAGTTACGTGTAAGCTAAAACTCCAATAGAACGAGCGGAATAGTTGCCACATGTTGCTTTATTTTATTCATGTTAATTTTATGTTAATTTTTTTTAATTTTTATTTTTTATATATTTTTTAAGGAGGCTCGAGCCGACGGAGGGCAGAGGGGGGACGAAAGGCCCCCCGTTCGTCCCCCGCTGAGGGCCGGAGAGACCTGACTCTTTCTATCTTTGCTATTTAATCTTGGTATTCCTTTAGTTAAATAAAAAAAAAAAAAGCTGTTATTGGCAACCTTTTCGCACTATTGCCTTCAAAATAATTCGAAAAAAAATCGCATTACCATTGTTCGTTCGAATAATATATCCGGGTTAACTACCCCTTTAAAGGAGAAGTTCCGTATATATATATATTATATATATATATATATATATATTATATATATATATCATATATATATATTATATATATATAATATATATATATATAGGCACTTTCCCTTTAAAGGATGTTACATAAAAATACAGATTAAATCGAAATATCGCTGACACTATCGTCTAACCAATGCACTTGTGACGTGTTAACTAAACTTCCAAAAGAAGAAGAGAAAAGTTGCCACAATGTTGCTTTATTATATCTGTTAA
>JABUQX010040253.1:10000-17500 GCA_015478945.1 Trachelipus rathkii
ACGTCATAAACGTGAATTTTCATGAGCCTTTACCATTTATCATCAGGAATTTCTTCGACTGTATAATAATACTATATATATATATATTATATATATATATATATATATATATATATATATATTATAATATATATATATATATATATATATATAATATATATATATAATATATATATATATATATTATATGTATTATACTTATTTCTATGTATATATATATATATATATATATATATATATATAAGGAAAAAGGATAGTAAAATACGTTTTTATTTTAAAGCTTTCATCATGTATTCGGAAACTAAATAATCATTGACATATAAATTTTTAGCATCGAAAATATTTACAAAATCATTTACACAGATATCGTTTAAAAAACACTTGATGAAATAAATACAATAAATTCCGCATAAAGCAGAGAACGATGGTTGGTTGGACAGCCCTAACCAAAGTTTTTACATAATTTATATTGTTATATTTTAAAAAGGAAATGATGTAATGATTATCCATAATAAATTTCAAGTTTAAAGAATCAATCAGGTATACATTTCCGTTCTTCTCCTTGTAGATGGAAATCCAGTGGCCCGACGATGTCACATCTCGATGTGAAGTGTTGAACACGAAGCCGCTATCCTTCTTCAACCTCACAGAATCTACTTCATTAATAGCGAACACCCCTAAAAATCGAGGTTCGTTTTTAAACATAACTTTTATTTCTTCTTCATTCATCTTTAGTAATTCAAAAGCACATTACGGGCTCTGTCAATTTCAATAAGTTGAGGGTGCTCCAGATAAACGATGACGGTAATGGATGTCTGCAGACTTCCGCTAAATGAAAGATTGAGGCCTAATGTCCCCTTCCTCAGAATGTTTAAATGACTTGCGTTACAAGCTGAAAGATCTGGGCTGAGATCAAACGCATACAAGTTACTATTCGTCGCGTATTCTTCAAGATTCATACCAGTACCACTATCACCGCATGAAACAGTGTTGGCTATTAAATCATGGAAAGGTCGCGAACATAGAGATTGTACCCCATTATACGACATTTCATAATCACGTCCGTATGGCTGTCCATTTACATGTAAACTGACACCCCTAAGGTTGAAAGGGGCGAATTTATATGGTGATTTTTTATAATGACCTGAATATGCCTCGTGTTCTACAATTCCAGCTATTACTTTTTGAGGAAGATTTCCGCTAACAATGTTTGGAATACTGATGCTTGATAAACCGTGAGTGAAGTTAAATACTTTGGTTTCCACTCTTCTGATTGGGTACTTGGCTGTGGTTGTTAAAAGCGATTTCTCAATTTCCAAATGCCTTTGGGGAAATAACTTCACCTTTCTAACATAGAGAAAAGCCTCTAGCAGTTTGAAGATAGGTTCTGGACATGCAGTTGTAGCATTAGGATCACTTTTTATTTTAAGTGCGAATTTCGGACTTGAACGGGACAAGCGGATTCTGGCATCTACAGATGGTATAATAAGCCTTTCCTGAGAGAATATATCACCATTTAAACGACCGTAGAATTCCATAAGTGTTATTCGTGACTTTGGCTGCTTTATCTACATGTGTGGCCTCATCTTTGAAGCTGTAAAATCCGCAGGATTGAAGATGAGACTGCTTAGCATCATCAGAAAAGTTCAGTAGATGTTCTATGTAGCTTCTATAAGGATAACTAGCTGCTGAAGTGCCGAGCGAAGTTTCATTGAGGTAAACATCAATCTGACTAAAGCAAGTGTATAGGAAGTTCGACTCTGTATACACTATGTGGTCGTCCTGTAGGAAGATCTGTACCATCAGGGTTTGTCAATTTCGTTTTAAAATATAGAAATACATTAGATGGATCTAGATACTGGTCTGATGTGCCTGGGATATTGAACTCTAAAGGAACGTCAGTGCTGGTTATCGAATGTGTGGGGTTAATGCTGATGAAGTTGCTGTGTCGCTCACGCTAATCTGAGTAGGATTCATCGAGAAGAGATCCAATTCGCTCTTGCAGCAGTCTGGACTAGCAGGGTGAAGGAAATGCATCTTGACGGAGCGGTGTTAGGCTGAATAATGAACAAGACTTCAGATGTACCCCCTATATACATGTTAACGAAAGTTGTAGTTAAAGGACACCGTCTAGTATTAAATGTGTGAATTACATCAATACGTTTTGTAGATTTTGGCCTTCTAGCCTTAGGGTTTTTCCGCACTGTGATTTTCTTGCGGACTTGCTTCTTCTTCAGAGCTCTCTTCGTCTTTGGCTTTTTCCTACTTGTGACACTCCTGCGTCCTTTAACTTTAGACCTGCCCTGACCTGTCATTTTACGTCTTATTTTGCGTTTAACGTCATCGAGCATCTCGTCGGAAACCTCGGCAATCCGTCTTTTTAATGAAGCACGAGGATTGGCTCCTGTCGCTATATCCTGCATCGTGTGCAGACCTGTTCTTATAGCTTTTTTACCTAGATATTCACCCCCTCTTCTAAACACGGGGATGGCGCTTCGCAATAGCTTAGTGAAAAATTCCAAGACCGTATCCTCTCTGTGATCTCGATCCAATGAATACTCTCTCCATGCTTATTACTTATGTGGCTGGAGCTTCTTTCCTATACTATCTTTACACTGCAAGAGTATACCAATGAATGAAAAAATGCAATTGATTATGTCCCTTATATATCCTGCAGAGTCATCTATTTCTTGAATGAATTCCAGTAGCATATAGATGAGATTTTCAATTCTGATTAAAAAATGCTCCATCATTTCATAGCTGATGAGGTCGTTTCTTTCTAATGTGGACTTTACACATCAATGTGCCACTTGTAAATGGGTATGGCCGACCTTCACGTCCTTTATATGTACTCTTATAGATCCGATCGATGACCTGTTCAGTGAGAGATAGTGCACATTTGGGAATGTTATTACCTTACTCTCTTGAGGAAAATAAACTACCCTTAACAGAGGAGCTGAAGTATCACCCACATACTGGTGTTCCACTATGTCAGTGTAAACATATGCCATTCCAGGATGTTTGAGCATCTCGGAGGTGATACAAGTATAATGTAACACCCTGTCTTGCTCGTCGATTAATTCTTCCTTGGTTATATGTTCGTTTTCTACTGTTTTCATAACCCTTTTCAGCATAGTAGGTACATCATGGAGGACATCTAACCAACCTTCACGTTCATGAACGTGTTTCCGCTGCCATGACGATCTCCTGAGGAAAAACACGTCAATATCTCTAAGGTTAATGCCTGCCGTTGATCTCAAAGTAATTAATACTTCATCATCAGAGGGATGAATATCTGTATTGTAAATTAGATCTCTACACATATTACTAGTCGCTAAAAGCGTATTTAAATAACTGAACATTGCAGGAACTGACTTAAAATAGGATTTCCTCATTACAATTCTTTCATAAAAGTATTCTCTTGTTCCCATAGTGACGCGGTTTAAAGCGCCTGTGTTCTTCACATCCAATATAGTTTCAACACAATCTACACTTCTGTAAACATTCATCCAGTAAAGATTATGCGGGACATTTTCCACATCTGTATTTAATATCACTTCACACAGCCCGACTCACACAATCCTATTTCATAAACGTCTCTTTCAATGTCAATAGGGTTCAGTAACTCTGTCGTGAAGTCTGAGAGCTTATTATCAGGATGTAGATTCATCGAAGCCGATGAAGGCAGAGTTAAATAGAAGTGATCTGTACTCGCCATGGTCTCAATGAATACTGCTTAATGATTCTTAATTTCACTTGCTTTTATATACGAGTTAAACTTGTCAGGATATCCTACCCATTTAACCAAGTACTGTTTATTTCGCCCCTTTCCTTTCGAACCTAATATCTTTTCAATTTTATACACATTACTTTCAGGATTGAAGCGTATTTTTTGTATTTCCTGTTTGTAAAAACCTCCTTTTATCTTTTCACCGTATAAATCCTCCAAATAATATAATTTTAAGCCATCGTAGGGGAAGTCTCGAATATTGTGAACTTTGAAAACCTCTGTAGACCACCCTGACTCGTAGCCTTTCCTAAACCTTTCCGCCTGTCTGGAGACTCGTACATAATCGCCTAAGCACACACCCGAATTATCCTTTATTTTCCTGAACTCTTCGTTGTGAACGATCCAGCTTTGTAGGCTTTATTTTCGACATTTCTAGAGGGGTAGATTTTATAGTTCTATGGAACGATCTATTATAAGAATGAGCAAGGTCTTGTAGTATGTCAATATACTTAAAAGTGTTCATGCGGGTAAAGTACCGGTGCATTTTCTCCTTGATAGTACGCTGTACTCGTTCAACTATAGCTGCTTTATTCACTGAGAATGTATTGTAATACCCCATGTCGTGCTCTTTAACTAATTCTTGAAATTCACGACCTAGAAACTCACTGCCTTGGTCAGTCCACAGCATTCTTGGCCATCGCCTGTCACCCTCTATAATTTCTCTCAATGCGTCAGATACAGTACCTGACTTTTTATCTTTTAAAGGTTTTAACCATAAATATCTAGAATACACATCAATGGTAAAAAGTATGTATTGATATCCATCGTTGTACGAGCTGTATTTAACCATCTCGGATAAATCCAGCTGCCACACGCTATCGAGACAGGGGACTACGGTTTTCCGGGTAGGAAATTTTCTGCGAACAGGTTTATGTAGAGTGAAAGCCTCCTCACCTTCTAGATATGCTTTCAACTCTTTCTGGCAAATGTCCGGAAACCTCGAGGCAAACCTTGTGAATCCACCGTAGCTATTAGGCTCCTTCACATCGTAATAATACTTATCAACCACCTCCTTAGCCTCCATGGTGTCTACTGGCATGAGTAAAAACATTTTATATATATATATATATATATATATATATAATGAATAATATATATATATATATATATATATATATATATATATATATATATATATATATATATATATATATATATATATATATATATATATGGTAAAAGGAAATATAAAACATAGTGATTAATATGATGAATTTATTTATTCATTCACAAGTGAGCAAATTAGAACAATGAAACAAATTTATAGTATATATATATATATATTATATATATATATATATATATATATATATATATACTATATATATTATATATATAGTATATATATATAGTATATATAATTGAATTAATAATATTAATAACACCACAGCGTGACTATGAATTAATCCATTTAAGACTGGCGTACGGCTTTTTTCTTATTCCTCCTTTAACCACCCGTTTGAATTTAGCTGAAGCGTAGGACATGCCTGAAGGACTAGAATCGGGCCTTGGCGTTTTAGGAATATCATCCAAGTCTGCTAATCTGCGCGTGTGTTCAAGATTAAAGAGCGGGGAAAATTTATAGTCTGAAGCTCTTGCTTGATTGTAGGCCATCCTGTTACAGCGCTCTTCTTCCAATCGCGTGAGAGATCAGCTATTAAATCCACAATGTTTGACCCTTTAACTATCTCATCATCAATAATGATTTGACCTAACTCATTCCAAGCTATTTGTTCTTTTAAAATATTATAGAGAGTAAGACCTGATCTGCGAGCCCGGACTGGCAAGCTCTCCTCTAGGATATTCTTAAGTTGTCTTCGATCTTCATCTCAGGTTTTACTTCTTGTGGCAAAATTGTTTCCTCTACGTCAGACTTATTTAGTGTACCCTTTAGATGCAAATCCTTGAGGCTTAATAATTTCTGCATTGCATCTTGGTATAAGATGCGCTTCTCATGGATGTTAATGTCTGAATTTAATATCCGATACACCTCTTGCTCGTAATTGCTTATCTGTTCAACTTTAGGGTCGATCAAGCTGTAAGGCAGAGCTGGCTGATGTGAATTTGTGCAGCACTCAAAGGTTGTTGATTCTCTAGAGAGAAATGATGCTGATGATTTGGGGGTGGAAATTGCAGTGAGGACGACACCCCGTAAGGCTGTGGTTGTGTAGGCTGAGTGTGGGCTCTCTGCAACGATGGAGTAGTATTACATTTCATTTTCTCATACTCGTTAAACGGTAATACAGCGACCTTCTTCATTATGAAGATATCAACTTGGTAATCAGAGGAGCAATAACTGAGAAAAGTAGAGGCAGGAATACACCACCCCCTTCTGCAACACCTTCTTTTTATTTTTCAGATGCCTTATGTTACGGAGAGTTTTTTAATGGGTGTTTTCGATGTCGACGCAGCTTTACCTTCTGAGGCCTGTTTAAAGGAACATTCCCCTTTATAAGATTTAAGCAGAGTTCACATACACACTGGATGAACTTCTCATCATCACAGATTATTTTGCGCTTTTCAGCCGGTTTCAGCTTTTTAAATCTTTTTATAAGAGGTAAATACTTTACAACTAAACTACTCATTATTCAGGAATGTACACAGTTTCTATCTCATGTGGTAGAATGTTGGTGCGGAGCAGGACTCTATGCGTGTTCCTAGGATGAAGTTCACACAGCAAGTATCCGTACGGGTCCGAAGTAACTTCTTTATATACTTTCAAGAACTCTTTTCTTGCTGACGGGAACATCTGCGACCCTAGAACATTGACCTGACTCATATCTCTTCTTTGACCAAACAGGATCAGATACTGAGTGTTTAAAGAAACAGTCCTCATATGCCTACTTTGATGAAAAATGTTCTGTGTAATGAAAAATACAGATATATTTAAATGATGGGAATACACCGTAAACGTCTCAGCTATATCTTCGTTTAACTTGTGCAGCATGTCGTCCAGAACTATAACTTTATGACCTTGTACATTTTCCAATGATTTAATATCGTATACACCTTCATGGAATTCTACTATATTATTATACTCATTAAACTTCTCCTGGAATACACTATAGCACCAGATTATTTTCACAGGTGTATGCTCAAAAATTCCACCATCCTTTAATATGTTTAACAGCAGAAAGGTTTTCCCGCAGCCTGTGGGACCCGCCACCATGCATGTAGCAGGGCTGAAGAACATGAATTTACCCACATCCATGCTCGTAGCGTGCTCGATGTACAATGCAACTTTCGAAAGCTCATGTGAGAGCATATATATAAGATATATAATATATATATATATATATATATATATATATATATATATATATATATATATATATATATATATATATATATATATATATATATATATATATTATAAATATATATACACGAACGTTTACTCGACGATGTTAAAGCACCAACTTCAGTTAAAACCTTTACTACATACCTAGAACTTTAATAATCACAGACCTACATATTTTAACATTAAATATACTCACAGGAATATTAAATATTTTAACATTAATTACATTTACAATAATATTAAAAATATTTATAAGGGTATATAACACTGATATAGGCATTCACAGAAACTTCACGAAGACTCAAGATTAATACTCTGTAAATCTTTACAAATATGCCAGTCATTTATATCGTTGTCTATCATGTAGCTATGTGTCTCTCCGATGCCATCCGAAAGCACATATGTAAAA
>JABUQX010040253.1:27500-32500 GCA_015478945.1 Trachelipus rathkii
TCGACACAGCGTCTTTACAGCCTATGGGAGCCCAAGACTTATCTTGGTCCCCGAGTTTCATTCCAAAGTATGCCAAATATGCTTGCTTCACAAGGTTAGTAATATTTCTTCTTTGGTTTTCCTGGCAATATTCACCACAGATGTAGCAGAACTATTGGGGTTATTCAAACAGGCTTTTCGTGAATACTCAGTGTTCTGAAAATAGAAAAAAATAAAGTATATATAAAGGTAAGCCCCTTAAAAAGAAATAAAACGATATTATTGTAAAATAGGCATTAAAAAAAATATTTGTATAAGAGTATATCTGGAACACCCTGTATCTCAAGAATAGAGCCAATCTTGGAAAACAATGTCATTTCTGAAATCATCACACCCGATATGCTATAAATTTCGATACAATATCCTTGGCGGCAAAAAAAAAAATTTTGTTTTTTTGTTTTTATTTAAATAATAAAATAATAATAATAATAATAATAATATTAATAATAATAATAATATAATAATAATAATCAAAATAAATAATATTAATAATAATAATAATAATAATAATAATAATAATAAATAATAATAATAATAATATAATAATAATAATAATAATAATAATAATAATAATAATAATAATAATAAAATAATAATATAATAAAATAATAATAAATAATAATAATAATAAATAATAATAATAATAATCAATAATAAATAATAATAATAATAATGAAATAAATCAATAATAATAATAATATATTATAATAATAATAATAAATAATAATAATAATAATAATAATAATAAATAAGAATAATAATATATATAATAATATTAATAATAATAATAATAATAATAATAATAATAATAATAATAATAATAATAATAATAATAATAATAATAATAATAATAATAATAATAATAATAATTAATAATACATAATAATAATAATAATAATAATAATAATAATAATAATAATAATAATAATAATAATTCTTTCGAAAAATCTTTCAGAGCAAATATCAGGCTTTCAACATGATTAAGAGCAGTTATACTGTCACTAATTAAAGAGACTGCAAATGTAATTCATAATGGAAGAGTGTATGTTAATAAAGTTTAAATCTCAAGTAAACTTATAATAAATTTACTTTTGAAAATGCAGACTTCAAAAGATCTGAGTTTTTTGAAGGTTTAATAACTTGATCCACTCAAGCTTCTTTAAAGCTTCATCAAATGCTTTAAAATTTCTCTAGATAGTAACGAACCATCGAAACTTTCCACCAGCCATGTTTCGACCATTCGTGTGAGTTTTGTCCATTATGTTTCTGTGAAAATCTTTCCTTTTATCTGTTAAAATGGTAGTCTGCCATGGCAATCTAGAATAGTAGCTTGCATTCGCTGTGCTTTATAGTTTTTTATGTTGTACTTCATATGGATGTGAACTCCAATAAGCATATAAAGCCGCTGAATATTTTCAACAGCTTAAACACCTCGTAGACATTTTTTCATTGATTCTGCACCATATATATATTTGACCAAACTTAAAGTCACTATTTATTTCAGCGTTCGTAGTATCCCCTTCCGCTAGAAATTACAAATAAAGAGATAACAAGAAGCCACATGGCCAATATAACATGTACGCCAGCTATTACCAAAAGTCAAAACTATAGCTAAGGTACATGCAAATCACACTACAACTTTAATAAGTTTATTGTCATACCAGAGGATACAACATGTAGTTTTGCCTTAATAACTAACTAAACACACCCGCAAATTTGGCTTACTCAATATATACTATATGACACCCAAACCATCCATATACATATCCAATCCTTTCCCAAATGTTCCAAGTGAGTTACACTCAAAAACCTCCTTCGGCAAACCATTCCAAAAATTAACAACCCTTATACTGAATGAATGTTTTCTTACATGAAGATTACAAGACTTCTTCATAATTTTCTTATTGTGTCCCATGGTCTCCCGTCCGTGGTACACTATGAAGAATTTATTGATCTCAGTATTAACAATATGTGTAAAATATTTTATAGCATTGTATCATGTCTTCTATAAGAAATCGCCCCTCTACAGAAAACATACCAATCTATAGTTCAGTCTCTCCTCATAACCCTTACCCTCAAACCCAGAAATCATCCTTGTTGCTCTACTTTGAACTCGCTCCAGCATATCTATGTCTTTTCCTAAAATAGGGGACCAAATTTGTGCACAATGCAATACTCTAATATTGGCCAAACATAGCTATCATAGAGCTTACTTATAACTTCCTTACTCTTGTAATGACATTGGGATTTATTACACCTAGAATACTTTCAGATTGCTGCATATAATGACATCGAAATCTTTTTCTTGGCCCAAAGACTCAAGTCAATCACCATTCACATCGTAGGTAAATCTTTTATTTGAGTAACCTAGGTGAAGAACCTTAAACTCTATTAAAATTCATTTTAATATCTGGCCACCCAAGTGGTTTACCATGAAAGATCATTTTAAATCTTTATACATCCATCATTATTCCATACTGAGGTAGAAAATTTGTGTCATCTGCAAACTTGGAAACCTTACATTTAAGTCCCTGGTCTAAATCATTTATGCATATAGGAGGAATATAAATTTGACCTAAGAAATCGTTACGGACAACAAACATGTCTCCTCATTTCCATTAATAAATACTCTTCATTTTCATTGATTAACTATTATTATTATTATTATTCATTTCAATTATTATTATTAATCGATTATTATTATTATTATTATTATGTATTATTATTGATTATTTACTTATTTATTATTATTCCATTCAATTATTATTATTATTATTATTATAATTTCTATTATTAATTGTGCTATCATAGTCTCTCTGAGAATTTTAGACGACAATGCTAATAACGATCTGATGCTATGAGTACCATATATTATTATTATTATTATTATTATTATTATTATTATTATTATTATTATTATTATTATTATTATTATTATTATTATTATTATTATTATTATTATTATTATTATTATTTCTATTATTATTGAATTATTATTTCTATAATTCATATAGCTTCGTGACATATATTATTATTTTATTATTATTATTTATTATAATTATTATATTATTATTATTATTTATTTTATTATTATTGATTATTATCTCATCATTCATTTTATTATTATTATATATTATTATTATTATCTATTATTATTATTATTATTAATTAATTATTATTATTATTATTATGTATTATTATTATTATTAACTATATTTTATTATATTATTTTTTATTATTATTATTATATTATTATTAGTATTATTTATTATTATTTAACTTATTAATTATTTATATTATTAATTATTATTATTATTTATTCATTCAATTCATTATTATTATTATTTATTTATTATTAATTTATAAAAATTTATTAATTATTTATTACTTTTTATTATTTATATTTTTTTTTTTATTTAATTTTAATTTTTATTATTTATCTATTATTATTACTTATTCAGTTTATTATTATTATATTATTATATTTTTATTATTATTATGTATTATTATTATTATTATTATTATTATTATTAGTAGTTATTATTATTATTATTATTTATTATTATTATTATTATATTTATTATTATTATTTATTAGGTTGTAATAATCTTTATATTATTATTAACTATTATTATTATTATTATTATGTATTATTATTATTATTATTATTATTATTATTATTATTATTATTATTATTATTATTATTATTATTATTATTATTATTATTATTATTATTATTATTATTATTATATATTATTTTATTATTATATTATTATTATTATTATTATATTATTATTATTATTATTTTTATTCTATTATTATTTATTATTATTATTATTACTATTTATTATTATATGATTATTATCTATTATTATTATTATTATTATATTATTATTATTATTATTTTATTATTATTATTATCAATTATTTTTAAGACTAGGTAAAATAGTTTTCCAAATATATTCCAATATTATTATATTTAAAGAATAATTGAAAAATGAATGAAATATAGTTTAATAAATGAGAATTTAAAAACTGACCATCCATATATAAATTTCGTTACAACTAACTGCTCGTAAAATATGCAAATTAGGATACTAATACTTCCGTTTTTCTATTTCCGTCAAATATCTTTATTTTCAAATTTGTTTACTTCCTGTTAACCGATTTTTCTCCAAAACCATCTTTTATAATAATCAGAGTTTATTTATTACTACCTTTCTCTCTCTCTCTCTCTCTCTCTCTCTCTCTCTCTCTCTCTCTCTCTCTCTCTCTCTCTCTCTCTCTCTCTCTCTCTCTCTCTCTCTCTCTCTCTCTCTCTCTCTCTCTCCCCTTCTCCTCTTTCTCTCCTCCTAGACGACACTCTGCATCCCTTTTCTATTCTACTCTGTATCTCTGCGGGACATAACGCACATAGGCCTCTCCTCTCCTTCCTTCCTCTCCTCTCCTCTCCCTCCTCTCCTCTCCTCTCCTCTCCTCCTCCTTCTCCTCTCCTCTCCTCTCCTTCCTCTCTCTCCTCTCTTCCCCCTTCCCCCTTTATACTCTTTATCTCCTCTCTATCTCTGCACACATTCTCTCTCTACTCTCTATCTTTCCTCTCTCTCCCTCTACTCTCTATCTCTTTCTGCTATCTCTCACTACTCTATTTATTTCTACTCTCTCTCTACTCTCCTCTTTTCTCTCTTCTCTCTCTCCCCCTAACTCACTCTCTCTCTCTACTCTATCTCCTTCTCTCACTACTATCTCTTTACTTCTCTGGATCTTATTCTGCCTCCTATCTCTCCACTCATGTCTCCTTACTCTGCACTCTCCTCTCTCTCCTCTCTTTATCTTCTCTTTTTCTCCAACCTATCTCTCTTCCTATTCTAAGCCTCTCTCTGTTCACATTTCTCCTCCTCCTTTACTTTCTCTCTCTCTCCTCTTCTTCCTTTCTCTTCTCTCTCTCTTCCTCCTCTCTCTCT
>JABUQX010040253.1:35000-37500 GCA_015478945.1 Trachelipus rathkii
TTGTTTTACTTACTTTGATTCTGAATACCGTCTTCACTTAATTTTATATATTTGTATTTGTATTTCTTTTTCTAATTTTCTATATATTACCCTACTTTAAATATATTCTTCCATTTGCATAATATTATTACTACTATAATCACTACAGAAGGACAACTCTACACTGGAGGGTTATCTCATTTAGTTCTTTCTTTTCTAGCTCTATAAGAACTAGGTCCTCTACCCAAATACTTATCCTCCTTTGTGTCAATAGTTCATCCTCCTGATAGTTTTGACTCCTTTGACTCCTCCTACCTCAAATTCAATGGACGAAATAAACAATTTTCGTTACAACTTGAACAATGAAGTAAATCCTCTTCTCTTACCAAATGAGCTAGACGATTTGTATAAAGGCCGTGAATGCCTGAAATTTATAAGTATCAACATAAGGAGCCTTCCAAAACACCATGATGACCTATCTGACCTACTATCATCCTTTAGTGCTAAGTTTTCTTGCATTGTCCTCACAGAGACCTTTCTAAAAAATTATAACAAAGACCTGTATGCCCTCTCAGGTTATGATATGTTCAACGTTTGCCGTAAAGAAAGAAAAGGAGGAGGTGTCTCAGTACTTATTAAAAAGAGCTTTAAAGCAAAAGAAATTTTCTCTGTCATTAACTCTGACATCGAGGCTCTTGGCGTAACATTTAAAGATGGATCTAAAACAATAAACTTATTAGGAGTTTACAGACCACCAAAAGGGAGTAGAGGGAATTTTACACAAAATCTTGATGATTTATGCAGCTCTACACTGAAAAGTGGGATCACTGTAATAGCTGGTGACTTTAATATCGACGTGTCTAGTAATAATACCAATTCCTGTGGAAAAAAGTTGCTAATTGACACAATGACGTCTAACGGTTACCTTAATTATATTACAGGAATTACACGGCCAAATGAACTCAATAACTCCACTATCATTGACCATATGTGGTCAAATAATCGTGGCTCAACAAAATCCTTTAGACTAAACACCGACCTCTCGGACCACTACCCCTGCATCCTTACATTTGAATCTTCGACTGTTCCCCTAGTGCAAAAGAAAGTAAAATATAGGCTAATATCAGAAGACCGTAAACAAACATTTCTACGCCAAATAAAAAATACAGACTTCTCTTTTGTCCATGACGATAATCTTTCATTAGATGAAAAATAAAAAACATTTAGCTCCATTCTATATGACACATATGATAAAAACTTCCCCATAAAACACAAAACAATCTCAGAAAAGAGAACAATGAATAAGTGGTTGACAAAAGCACTATTAACTTCAATTAAACAAAAGCACACTCTACATAAAAGTGCTAAAATGGGTACCATACCGATGCATGTTTACACAGAATACGCTTCAACACTAAAAAAATTAATAAGGAAATCCAAAGCTAGTTTCTTTGCTGATAAATTCAACCAGACTCAATCCAATCCACGATCGCAATGGGGCATTATTAACGACATTTTAAACCGTCACAACCACACAGAAAACAAAAAATTGAAGAATTAAAAATAGGTGATGAAATAGTTTACAAACAAGCAACGAAGTAGTCAATGGAACTTGACTCCTATCTTACTACGTAGGGGGCAGCCTTAGCAGCGAAGTTCCAGAACAGAGAGGATTTTTTGCCGACTATTTAGAACCACGCGAAGGGTCAGAACTTTCGGCATTTGAAGAATATCAACATCTGACGTTGAGTGTGTTATAAATGGGCTCATGAATAAAAAGCTCCGACTTTCCTATCATGTCCCGATTTGGATATAGCTACACTGTAATGCAATAAATTTGTTGTTTAATTTAGCCGCTCTTTATAACAACTCAATTGAATTTACTTATTATCCAACTTGATATTAAAAATAACGCAAAGTTACCCCTTGTTCCAAGAAGCTGACACCTCCCTTCGAAAAACTTCTCGTCGATTTCAACCTACATTACAGCTGGTAAAATCTTTGAAAAATTAGTCCATTCACAACTTACTAATTATTTGCATGAAAATGGGCTTTTATCACAAAATCAAATAAATTACACCAAAAACCGCAACACAGAGGATGCTCTGGTATTCATTACTGAAAAACTATACAAAGCACTAAATGAAAAACAAACATGTGTACTCTTACTTCTAGATTTCTCGAAAGCATCCGATGTAGTTCCACACAACCTACTCTTAAACAAATTAGAGAGACTTGGTATCACTAATGGTCCACTACAATGGTTTCAGTCTTACTTTATCTGACCGAACACAATACGTCCATTTAGGAGACACATCATCCCATTGCCTCAATTTCCCACGGTGTCCCTCAGGGCTCTATTACGGGGCCGCTATTCTTTATATATATCCTAATGACTTTCAAAAATGCCCCAGTTCAATACACTCTCAATATGCTGACGACACTGCAATCTTAATATCAGATCGTAATAAAACATGGGTAGAGGCAAACAGACTCTCTCTAAATCTACAAAAAACAAATT
>JABUQX010040253.1:45000-57554 GCA_015478945.1 Trachelipus rathkii
AAAAAAGATTAATAAAATTATATTACGTAAATGTACAGGCAGTTAGTTCATCGTTCAAAGAGGAATTATATTAAAATCTAGGAGGAAAGTTAATTATTCTATTTTCTGGTATTTCTTAAAATTCTTATTTTCTATAAAATATTTCAAAGGTTTTTAATTCTAAGTTAATAAAGATGTCATTAACAAACATTTAATTTCCTCATACCATCAAAAAATTGTAACAGGAATTAATGACTTTTCATACTGTAAATTGGAAAAGAATATACTAGAAGTCGGAGTCGGAGCCGGAGTCGCAGCCGGTAATTTTAAAATGCTGGAGCCGGAGCCGGAGCCGGAGCCGGGGCCGGGTTATTTTAAAATACTGAGCCGGAGCCGGAGTCGGAGCCGCGAAAAAATTTACCGGCTCCGCAGCCTGCTATTAGAGTATTATATTAAGGTATTTACGCTTTGGAAGTATTCTTTGGCAAGCGGCAGAAGTATCTGCTAGGTTAAAGCCTAAATTATTTAAGTCTAATAGGCTTAATATCATTATTAATATTGTTAGGGATATTATTATTATTATTATTATTCATTATTATTATATATTAATTATATTGATTATTATTATTATTATTTATTATTATTATTATAATGTTCATTTTGGCGGTTTTTTATTATTATTATTATTATTTTTTTTTTTTTTGGCTGCTTTAATAAATATTTATTGAAAATTTATTAAAGTTTTTTAAAGTGGTTTTTAATTAAAAGTTATATGTATATATATATAAACTATAGTATATATATTATATATATATATATACTAGCGTTAGAAAATTAACAATTATTATTACTATTCCTACATATTTTGAAAACAGTTAACGTTTAAGAATTACTTCCGTACATTTTTACCGATAAAAACGGCCTTTTAAATTTTTGATAAACCCCCCGGGCCGTAAAAATTTTTTTTTTTTTTTTTAAAAAAACGGGGGGATTAACCGGGGGATTAACGGCTGGTAACTTTCTCATTACGTGCCACCTTTGATATATATATCATATATATAATATATATATATATATATATATATTATATTATATATATAATATATATATATTATATAATATATATATATATATATATAATATATATATATATATATTTAAAAATCTGGAAAATCTACAGCTGTGCCTTTACTTTCCCATTTTTTTTTTTTAATTAAAGTTGATTATATACATATAATATATTTTTTTCAAAATCTCCCAATTTTACCCGGGTTTTACCATAAACCCCAGACCTGGTGGGTTGGTGGCTCCTCCTCGGGGAGGTATCCAGTGCAATTCTGCCTAGTTTCAGGTAACAACTACTTAACTATTGGTAGCTAACTTACTAGCTTCCCAGAACCTCAGATTATGATAGCTACAATGTTCAGTTTAAGATTATATAATTTAAATATATTACTTAATTACTTTACTTAGATAGTCCTGTTATGTCATTACTATCAATAACCTGTAACAATAGCAATACCATTTACCTTTACAAGTTTCACCAATTAGGAAATGACATTCATTCAGCATTTGCAATTGGACAATGTCTGTTAATATATTATATGTTTAATTTGTAAATTTATACCTATTTATTAATTTATTTGTCAAATAATACTGAAATGACATTACAGAAAACAAATTCAATTATTGATCATTTTGTCTTGTATTGTTTCCAAAAAAAGAAAATTTGTAAAAATCCCCCCCCCAAAAAAAAAAAGAAAAAAAGAAAAAACACACTGGGCTTATTTTTTTGTTTTGGTTTTGACCCTTTGTTTTTTCAACCCTGTCTAAATACTTTTTGACTATCAGGTATAAAACTCTCCTCCCGATGATACTTTCCAAACGCCTTTTGAAAAAATTCTGTCAGGAGAAGTTTTGAGGCTCAAATTAAATGTAATTATTTAATGTATACGGTTCTTTTACAACGTAAGGTTTTGTTTATTTTCATTTGTTTAAAAATCTTGATAAGATTACGTTTTAGAGATGGGATACCTTGCATAAGAAAAACATATGCTATTGCCTCTTGGCTAGGTTTGGGCAAAATCTGATAAATTGAACCTAACTGTTTCTTCAACAAAAAGAGAACGCTCTGCTTTTTTATGAATTTTAAAATTGAATAAAGCAAACCATATAGAAAAGCTTTTTTTTCATCAAATGTAAACGATGTTTTAGAAGTGTTGGCAAAAGGCAAACATACCAACAACACAGAAAATGCAAACGATGTGATAAAGACTTAACAGTATTATTTTGATGAATTGCACAAAACTTAAAAAAAATAAAGAGAAAAACAGAAACCTGTAAAAAAACTTGCAGTAAGCAAATAAATTGGAACGTATAAATTTATGCCAATTATTAGGATTAGCTTACGTTGGATGGCTATAGATATTCTATTATATAACTCTTAAAACATTAAAAACATGTTACACACATGATTTTAGTATATTCATGAAAAAATACTAAATAAAAAGCAATTAAAAATTGATGCTGAAGTATATGAAAAACAAAGGAAGGTTTTGAAAAAGAAGGCTGCGGGAGTCATTTTCATTTCAAGAAACAACTGCTTATTGGCTTATCTTTCTGGTTTTCAGTGCAAGAGCGATTTTCGTCAGAGACAATATATTCATTGATTCAAAGTCAACCAATCAACATCAAAAAAATAACTTTTTATGTGAGAAAGAGAGGAAAACTTTGTAATGAACATTACTTGCAACTTTAGATGTTTACCAAAAGTCGTAGAACAGATGTGCTTCCTTTAATATTGATTATACATTAAATATTATCTGGAGATGTCCAGGGATAATAATGGGTTTATAGTTCTATAGCGGAAGAGCCGAGGAGAACACAATTTAGAAATACGGTTCACCAGAGGGATACTAAACAGATACTGCTGAGTTCAAAGCTGAAGATCTCCGCCTTCATGTACTGAGAATATGGGAATGGTACCTACATGCCTGAAGAGATCCCAGAGGTAAGAAAATGAGACTGGATCTTGATAGGCTCCTTATTATAATCACAGGAAAATGGTATCTGGAGCAACTTCTCGCAGTTCCAAAATAATTCTAAAATGCCCGAAATAATGCATAGGTAATTGTAGTCTCTGATCTGTTTACTGAATTGGAATTTAACTAATATAAGTTGAAAGCTATGTGCTTTAATATCAACGGCATCTAACACAGGATACGAAAAAAGGGGCTTGCCACACTATTGAGCAAAAGTTGAATAAAGGGCTATTTATATTTACCTGCAGGCATCACGTATTAGAAATTATGCTACAGTCTGTTGTTTCCCCTGCATTTACAGCCGTCGTCTGGGCCTTTAGTATCGATTTATTTAAAGCATTTTTTAAGGAAAATTTGGCATCACATTGATCAGGACTTTTTTTTGACATTGTAACAGATGATGAAAATACTGCGAGAATGGATATAAAGTTTTTAAAAACGGATATAATTAAACTTTGCCCTGACAAAGCTTTCTGAAGAACAGCCAAGAGAGTTGCTAAAGAAACTATTGCGATTGCCCGATTATTTACCTGAGTCAAAACTCTCCGCAGGAAATGGAATTTTAGAATTGCGTGGCATATCATCAAAAATGGTTTATATGCTTGAGAAAAATCTTCCATTGAAAGTTCTCCTAGTCCTCGACAATGCTCTAGCGCCTCCTCCGTGCTTGGAAGATGATTTAATGGGTGAATTTAGCTTCATCAAGATAAATATTTACCACCTAATATCCACTCCACTAATTCAACCCATGTATTAAAAAAAAAAAAAAAAAAAAAAAAAAAAATCAATTAATTGTCGTACTTAAAATATTGTAGCAAAGGAATGTTCCCAAAGATTTATTTCGAGGTAACTGATATTTAAAACCCTTTCAAGAATTCTGGAAAGATCATTACAATATCTTTCATTGTCAACTAGTCATTTAGAAAGCATGGAAGCAGGTGTCTTTAAGGACAATGAACTCAGCATGAAAAATCTTTGGCCTAAATGTACTCCTTAAAGGGACTTTGAAAACTTTCAGGAACAATCTGTTATTGCTGAAATCGTATCTATTGGCAGGTCTATGGGTTTGGAAGTCAACGAAGAGGACGTCAATGAGTTAGTGAACTATCACGGGAAAGAGCTGACAACGCAAGAGCTTCAGCTCCTCAACCAGCAGCAGAAAGAAGAAATTTCTTCAGGGGTGGAAGCATAGGAAGTTGGAAGCATTAGCACTGCTGAAATCAATGATCTACAGAGCATGTGCTCAAATACTCAAGTTGTTGAGAAGTGACAACCTGATAAAGCCCTAGTTAACAGATGTGTTAACTTGTTCAATAATAACATCATTGAACATTTTAGAAATATTCAAAAAGATCTCCAACATCAGACCACTTTGGAACGCTGGCTCTCAAAAACAACAACAACAACTAGTGACCCCAAACCCTCTACAAGTGGCTTAGTAAATCATATGAAAATACAACAATTTGAAACACCTGAAAGGATTCCTTATGTTATCATGAGGTGATTACCTTCCGACCAATCCACAAGCATGGGCAAAATATGGTGACGCGCATTACACCGTGCTATTTTTTCAAGGTAAATAGTATATATAAGAGCGTTTTCATATCTTATTTATTTATTTATTTATTTATTTATTTATTTATTTATTTATTTATTTAGTTAGTTAGTTAGTTAGTTAGTTAGTTAGTTAGTTAGTTAGTTAGTTAGTTAGTTAGTTAGTTAGTTAGTTAGTTAGTTAGTTAGTTAATTCCAGTTAGTTAGTTAGTTAGTTAGTTAGTTAGTTAGTTAGTTAGTTAGTTAGTTAGTTAGTTAGTTAGTTAGTTAGTTAGTTAGTTAGTTAGTTAGTTAGTTAGTTAGTTAGTTAGTTAGTTAGTTAGTTAGTTAGTTAGTTTGTTATTTGAATTTAGTTAGTTAGTTAGTTGGTTGTAAGTTGGTTAGTTAGTTAGTTGATTAGTTAGTTAGTTAGTTAATTGGTTGGTTAGTTAGTTAGTTGGTTAGTTGATTAGTTAGTTAGTTGAACCCAGTTAGTTAGTTAGTTGGTGAATTAATTTGTTGGTTAGTTATTAGTTGGTTAGTTAGTTAGTTAGTTAGTTGGTTAGTTAGTTGGTTGTTAGTTAGTTAGTTAGTTGGTAGTTAATTTAGTTAGTTAGTTAGTTAGTTAGCGGTTAGTTAGTTATTGGTTGAGTTAGTTAGTTAGTTAGTTGGTTTAGTTGGTTAGTTGGTTAGTTGGTTAGTTAGTTAGTTCGTTGGTTAGTAAGTTTCTTTGATTGTTTAGTTGGTTGGTTGGTTTAGTTGGTTAGTTGGTTAGTTGGTTAGTTGGTTAGTTGGTTAGTTGGTTAGTTGGTTAGTTAGTTTAGTTGGTTAGTTAGTTAGTTAGTTAGTTAGTTAGTTAGTTAGTTAGTTAGTTAGTTAGTTAGTTAGTTAGTTAGTTAGTTAGTTAGTTGGTTAGTTGGTTAGTAAGTTAGTTGGTTAGTTGGTTAGTTAGTTGAATTAGTTGGTTAGTTAGTTAGTTGATTAGTTAGTTAGTTGATTAGTTGGTTAGTTAGTTAGTTGGTTAGAGTTAGTTGGTTAGTTAGTTAGTTAGTTAGTTAGTTAGTTAGTTAGTTAGTTAGTTAGTTAGTTAGTTAGTTAGTTAGTTAGTTAGTTAGTTAGTTAGTTAGTTAGTTAGTTGAATTAGTTAGTTGAATTAGATTGATATATATATATAAATATTATTGAATTAGTTAGTTAGTTAAATAGATAGATAATTGAATTTAATTTAGTTGAATTGAGTTATTGAATTAGTTGAATTAGTTAGTTAGTTGAATTGAATTAGTTGAATTTAGTTGAATTCAGTTGAATTAGTTGAATTTAGTTGAATTCGCTTGAATTGGTGGTAGTTATTTAGTTAGTTATGATTTTAAATATAATAATCATTTGCTACTACATTTACAGTGCACCTACAAAAATAAATCCAAAAATAAATTTGAAAATTTAAGTTTGTTGCACCCGGGATTGAGTTAATTTAGTCTCCATTATTTTAAAAGGAAAAAATTGTCTTGGATCTCAGGCATGTCTCCAAGATTATTATCCATGTTTTAGTTCGAGACACACCGGCCTAATGAGCAAAAATATTTATTTCATGCTATTAACTCAATATTTCCTTCTAAATCAGCAATTTAAAATTATGAAAAAATAAAAATGATTAATGTGTTTATGGCTAATTTGTAATATATTTAAAAATTTGGCTAAACTGCTTGATGAATTCCTCCCTCTCAAATATAACTTTGGAACTAGTTCCTAAAATTGTTTATTGACTAACATTATAATAACAATTTTCAAAGTTAAAGAAAAAATGAAAAGTTTTTAGTTTTTGATACCAATATTTTAAAATTCAGTTACAAATGTTTTCTTCCTATTTACAAAATTAGTTGGGTTTAAACCAAAAAGAAACATGTTGGTTTAAACCAAATGGTTTAAGCCAAACAACCCTGATTAAAATAATTACCTCTCATAAGAATAGGACAATCAAATATTTATTAATTAGAATTATTTACTGTGCATATATCTTTTGTCTAATATGTTTCTGCAATTTGCTTTCTTGAGGAAATATGCGTAAAATAGTTTGCCGAATGAGGAAGGGATTGTATTCCTTTCACTTTATTCTTTGAGGATGAAAGGTTTGATTTATCAGTTATCCTTGGTGATAGATTAGACTGTATGATTAAACCATCATATGTGTATGTAAATGTAGTGACAACTGGTTCTCATTTGCAATTTTATATTTTTAAAATTCGAATGAGTGATCATCTTTTTAACTTTTTTTATTCTGAAGAGTGATTGGTGAATGTCGGAAATCTAACTGTGTTTATGGAAATTATCATTCAATGTTATAAGTGTAAAGAGACCGTAAGCTTAAATGGGAAGTGTCGGATGTTTAGGTTGTCCTGAGATTAGCCTGGTGCAAGTTTTTTTTTGGAAAAGACCTTTGTAATTAAATGTTTAAATTTTGAACTTACTTGGAGTTGTTTGTGGGGTAATTTTGTGATCTTTTTCAGGTGGTAGTAAATTCTGAAGTCACTCCCTATATGTATAGTAGTAGGAAGGCCATATTGGACACCGTAGCTCCGCCCCCTTTTTACCCTTTTTTGAGCCCAATTTTTACCTGACCTTGACCTTTTGGGCCTTGACCTTTTTAGCCAGCAAATTTTTAGAACCTGATGCGGCAACCTAATTTTTGGCAACCCCTAATTTTTGGCAGCCCTAATTTTCAGCAGCCTAATTTTTGCAACCATGAAGAAGGGTTGCTCATCAGACAGCAACAGCTCGTTGTACGTACCACCTATTTTCGACCAACCTTTGGTCTTCCATGGGGTCAATTTTGGCCCACCTAATTTTTTCCTTTTGGGGCTTAGCCCTTTTTGATGTCTTTACCTTTTTTTGTCCTTGGCCTTTTCTCCAAAGCTTGATTGATAGATACCATGGGTCAATTTTGACCCACAGTAATTTTTGTCCTTCCTTTAGGGACTTTTTGATGTCTTAACCTTGTTTGACCATGATATTTCGTCCACTTGCCAGATACCGTGGGTCAATTTGGCCCACGGTAATTTTTGACCACTCGTGTCCCCCCGTCACATATTTCGTTCCTAACTTGAACGTATGTATGGATATATCCTACATAAACACCCTACACACACACACACAGACACACACACACACACACACACTTTACTAAACACACGGTTACATACACACACACACACTTACATATACACACATTCACTATGACCTTATACACACACATTCACTATGACACTTACATTTCACCCATAGACACTCACACTCACCATAGACACTTACACTTACCATAGACACTTGCGATTGGTGTATATTATAAGTTGCTAGGATGTGTTCTACTATGCTTTCATCCTCCTTCCTAACCTTTTCTAACTTTTTCCTACATCATAGAACAGAGCTAATATTGATGTCTTCCTGGGGTCATAAATTACGGAACACTTAAGGCGCAGCATGCGTTCTCCGCGCAAAACCGTCAACCCACCCACCCAGGTGCGCCCCCGTCGCGTCCCCATCCGCCGCATCCCGCACGCCGCGTGCGCCACGCGAGCAATATTTCCGCGTACCGCCCGCCGCGTGCGCCCGACAATATTCCCACATAGATAAGAAATATATATATATATATATATATATATACCATATATATACTATATATATAATATATATATATATATATATACCATATATATATATATACTACAATTATTCATTTTATTTCTTACTTAAACATTTTTATTAAAAACATTTTGAGATCCTAAAACTGTAACTCTCTATCTACATTTTATGGCTACTTTTTAATTTAAATTTTTTTAAATTATGTAAGAAGAAAAAAAAACTAGGTATCTATTCTTTAAACATTTTATTTTTACTACAACTGTACGAAATTTTATTAAAAACATTAACGTTACATACCTTAAAGCAGTAGGTATTAGTAATAGAGGTGATTACCTAACACCTAAGGGTTTAGTATTTACATACCTTTTACTGCTTTAACTCATGTTTTTACTGCTTTAACTCATATGTTTTACTGTTTAACTCATATTTATTAAAAATTACATACCTTAAAGCACTAGTAAATGAGTAAATCAATAGAGGTGTTACACAGCAACAAGGGGTTAGTATTGCTTTTGTTTTACTGCTTTACTGCTTTAACTCATGTTTTACTGCTTTAACTCATATGTTTTCTGCAGCTTTAACTCACATATTTATTAAATTTACAAGCTGTAAAAACAGTAAATCAGTAAATAATCAATTGAGGTGTTACATAGCAACAAGGGGTTGGTATGCTTTTGTTTTTGCTACTTTGCTGCTAACTCATGTTTTACTACTTTAACTCATGTTTTTACTGCTTTAACACTCATATGTTTTGCTGCTTTACTCATGTTTTACTTTGCTTTAACTCATATCATTTCTCTTTGCTCATATTTACCAACATTACATGCAAGCATTAAATCATTAAATCAATAAATCAAACCTAACACCCAGGAGGGATTAGTATGCTTTTGTTTTGCTTTGCCTTTGCTCATTTTACTGCTTTAACTCATGTTTCACTGCTTTAACTCATATGTTTTATACTTTGCTCTGTGTTTTACCCTTTGCTCTTATATTTCATTAACACATTATGTTTATTTTGTTTTATCACTTTTTATTGTATTTATATTATTTTATTTATTTTTATTATTTTAATTATTTTATTATTTACATTTTATTTATTATATATAATTGTTATTATTTATTTATTATTCTTATTATTTGTTTTACACACACACACACACACACACTGCCACTTTCACACACACTTTATATACATTCACTATGTTTTGCACATTCACTGTTTTACATTTACCATAGGCACTTACATTTACACTTATATACACACGGTCACACACTCCACTTACACATTCACTATAAACATATCACACATTCTACCAGCATATTTTAGAACACTTACATTTACTTTTGCAGTTGCCATCTTTCAGTTTACACTTTTAGTTTACTTACATTCACCTGATTATATATGATTATACATCACAGTTCTTGCTCACACACAGATTTTCCACACGATTTGCTTACACAGATTTACTTACACACACAGATTTGCTTACACACACACACACATTCTACATATAACGTACTCATTTATTAAACATTTTATGTTTATTCCTTCGTACATTTCTATTACTCATTCAAATATAACTAAAATTATTTCCAAGTTTCTTAAAACTCTATAATAAATCAATCATTATCTTTGAACAAAAGAATTTATTATTAACTGTTATTACTTTTGTTTATAGTTTTTATTAATTTTCAGTGTTAAGGAACTTTTACTAAATTTATGAAAATTTCTTTAAAACATCTATTTGTACCTTAAAACAAATAAATCATTAAATCAGTGAATCATTTCTTAGCAGCGACGCCAACCTTTACGTTATGATCACGAGTTATAGAGGCAACATGAAATTTTATAGTAAGTATCAAAAATAACAAATAAGATTACCTCACTGTATAACATTATTTTACATTCATAATCTTTCTGGGTTCTTACAAAAATAACAATTATTCACTTACATTTTATATTCTCAATGTTAACAAAAAATATTTCAAAGGTTTTTAAATAATTTAGTTTTCTTTATTAATGACATTATTATAATGATGTCTGTACACAGCATATATCTATACATTCTTCTTCCCTCTGTTGACTATTTAAAATGTGTTTGAAATACTTCACTGGGCTAAATTGGATGTCTTTTATGGCCAGGGGCGAATTTGAAGAGGCTCAATTAGGTCAAAATATAATCATGTAAATGTGATTGTCTTTAAAACAAACTAATTATTTCAAATTGAATAAACCTTTTAACATCCCATGCTGATTTCAAGCCTAATACCGAATCAAAAGGTAATTCAGGTATAGACGAGTCTTTGTTATTATTGCTATTTTATAATATATTTAAACCAGACATGCAGGATCAGTGCAGATCACTTTAGTGAGTAAGAGGAAATGTTTTCTTACTTATGGTTAATCATGATATCTCTCTACGTGAACTTACAATACATTTTAGTACTTTATTATTATATTATTCATATATATTTATTATAGAGTTGTAATTTCAAGTGGTGGACCTTACTCCTAGAGGTTGTGATATCTTTGGACACAGTCATTAGTATATAATAATGGTTTGTGTATTACCATCAGGTGTATTTTACAGACCTATATATGTCGAACCAAAAGCATATTAGGTTTATTAGTCACAATTGTCAATTGTTTGCTTCCACCAGCTAATGGGAGATATTCTCAGTGGTTGCCCAGATGCATACCTGTATCTAATTGTAGAAGAGGTATGAGCTTACAGCACTTCAGTGTAATTTGAGAAGTATAATGATGTGATATATTACAATCCATATAAGAAGATGTGATGAGAGAGTTTATTCAATACCATATTTTATTTTGTAGCCATTATTATTAATATGTTAATTAGAGCAAAAGCATTCTTTTTCTTCCTTTTTCTTCCTTTCTTTTTATATGAAATTCAACTAGGACATGTGAAAAGGAGAATGGGATAATTCATATTGTCTTCCCATTCCTTCTTATTCTATACTATATTGTTTAAAAGGCAAGTTCAATTTTCAAGATAAATGAGACTATATTTAATTGTGCAGGTCATGTAAATTGGATTATCAAATAAATCTAAGTATAGGAAGAAGCATTTGCTTCTTTTATAACTAAAGGATCTTGATCAGCGTGTTTTGGTTTGAAATATATTATAAATATTGTAATGTGTGGTTCTTGATATGCAGTTGTGCGGTATGGTGATGGGCTTCCCAGTTATTTGAGTTGAAGAGAACTGTCCTGGTTTGGGCTGATTTGGGCTGTAGACCATTACACCATTCGAAAAGATCAGGTTTAAATCCTCATTGACCTGATTCTCTAATCGCCAGATACCATGACGTCACTGTTTAGGCTAAAATAGTGTTGAAGACTATTTAGAGATCGATTTTATATCTTATAAAAGTGGATATGTTCAGAATGGTTGATCATCTGCAGTCAATAATCATGTTAATAAATAAGTCAAAATCTCAAAAAAACTTTAATCTTTTCAAATTCATCGAAGCAGTAATATAAATATGAAGTCGTGTTGATACTAATCAGAACTTAAGTGATCCCAATAAATTACTATATTCTGGGATATCATACATGAGGAAGACAATATAAGGAACTAAATCATAAATACATAGCTCAAAGATCAGTCAAGCAAATGGTCGTAGAGGTCAAGAACAGACATATGACTTCAGTGTAGAGATATCAGAACTAAATTCACCTAGTTGCAATTTCTTAACACTAAATTCACATGAAATGTTTTTTAATCAATTTGCCAAGTTCAGTGAAGATATTTTTAAAACAGTGAGGTCTCAATTATAAACTTCACATACTCTTGCATAACTTTATTTAACTTATATATTACCAGCATACAAACTATTAATTTATTGTTTAACTATGTAATATATATTCTTATTGTCATTACCAGAAGAAATGCATATATATATAAATATATATATATATACAAATATCTCTGCCAGCCCTTTATAAAACTATATGCTTATATGCTTCCATCATCCCCTTCTCTTAGCATGTTGTATTCTCTGGGTTGTTTTCCTAGCTAAATCTTGTTGATAACAATTAAGTCTCATCATTTTATGGATCTGGGTTTGTTGAGTGATTCTGGGATGAATCTATTGTTATGTCAGTAAAAGCATGGTGGTCGTCTTGTCTCGATCAGGTCAGTCCACACAGTGACATTAGTCTCATATGATAAAAATCGTGTGGATGTAATGGTAAATCTGTTTGGGGTGTGAATGTCTCCCTCTGGGTGTGGTATGCAGATATATGATATGATAATCACTGATGAATGTTGTATGTAGATGTAGATGTCATCTAGTCTTATATAATCAATGTAAGTGCAAATCTCAGGTATAATCTATCGT
>JABUQX010040254.1:0-10000 GCA_015478945.1 Trachelipus rathkii
CAGAGTTCAATGAAAACTGTCCCGGTAGATTCATTACATAGATATTCATAACACTCTTAATACTTATTCTACTATGCCTATAATTTCGTAATCACTCGGAGAAAAGATACTAGCATCCGGTGTTTAGGAGCGACCGCCCTAAAAGAAAATCATTTACTTCCAAACAATGCGTAGATTAATCAAACGACTCGGCAACAAATTCGATTGCATAACCTAAGGATACTGAGTCGGTCTCACACCAATGAATGGGAAAATTCCTTTAATTACCTACCCCATGACAAAGATAAATTAACGCAAAAACTGCGTTGTATTCTTAAGTCAAGAATAAGTTCTCATTTAACGTATATATATAAAGTAAAGAAAATATAGTATGTCATTCCTCCTTTGAAAGGAGAAATTATAAGCCATACATGTTCTCCTCCACTTGCATGTAATATAAGACGATGTGCAAGGGAGAGAGGAGTGTGTTCATATCAATGATGTCTGGATCCAAATGCAGCAGTCATCCGACGGTCTCCATCCAAAGTTTTCTCCAACCGAATACATCGTGGTAATTGTACTAAATAATGTAAGACTTTTTCAATTTTGTTTATAAGATGTTTTATTAATGCTCATCCAACAAAAATAAAAATTCCCCCATAATTCCCCACATTAACTTTTGGATTGCATAATTCTAATGTATGTTGATAATGAAGACCCATTCTAAAAAAATTGTTCTACTTAATTCTTATGTATAACATAAACATATATCTAAAAGAATAATGTTCGCGAAAATTATAAATCTAGTTTTATTATCAATTTCAAATTAAAAAAATTTTTTCATTCCATCCCATCCCTAAGAAGTTCATATATTTTCTACTTATGTTCTACGTTGTTTCTAATCGTATTTCCAAATTAATTTATGGTTGTAAGGTAAAACTGATTAATAGAGATACCTACATACTAATATTCATTCTAATGATGGGAAAGGTGTTAACGTATTTAGGACCGACTCCCAATAACGAATCAACCCTCTATCTACCACTGAGTTTATGTCTGTCATTTGTTATGGCCTCGAAAGTAGTGGTATTTAAGCTTAGTGGGAAAGGTAGGGTAGTGTGACCCAGGTCAAATTATTTCTTAATATTATTTAACAATGTGACCTAAACCTAGACTGAATTCTGATTCTAAAATAAGATAAGAAGTATATTTCAGTTAATGTAGACGCGATGTATTTATTTTTGTTTTCATTATTACTCTGGGGTTTTGAGATAACTAATACAGTATCTCTTCTTCTTACAGTCCTTCTCATGGCATAATAATAACTTTTTTCTTAAATTTCATATCATAATAATATTTTATGACAAAGAAACAGAGTATTGCTTTCCAAAGTATACCATACATACCATTTAATACTGTACGTTCCTACGAATTAGGAATATAAATCATAACATGGGATTAAATATACCACAGTCATAGTATAAAATTTTCATATCTGACTGTTGTAATCAAAATATGTGATGAAATGGTATAAAAAAAATGGAGTTCACTACCTCATTCATTTAATGATTAACAGCCATTCTCCAATTCTTCTGTGGATTTCCTCTGAATTCATCTGAATAAATTCTAAACAAAACCCTCCCGACATACTCTGATAGGGGTAAGATCTCCTTTCATCTTAAAAACATTTCTATTTGATTGCATAGACTAAACTAAAAAAATAATTAAATATCGAATAATTATTATTACATCTAATTCCTGTAAATTTTACAGGGTTTTTTTTTTTGTGTTCTTTAATTTGCTCATTTAAAACTACAAGTCCATGAAACATTTTTAAAATAGGGTCTTGATCTTCACTCAAGACCTTCCAAATATTTCCTCAGCAATTTTTGTTTTGGACTTGATTTTAAAAATAGAGTCTTGATCTTCACTCAAGACACTTTAAAGCACTCTGAAAAGGTTTATACTACATTAGTCAATTCCTTCTCATTTTGACTAAGCCCCGTGTTTACATTGAGATTGTTCGACAATTTCAGAGATTTGTATCTGTACCCTCTCAAACCACATTCACATAAAGAATTCTTTAATATTGCGGTTTTAGGTTAAGGAAATAGTATATAACTACTAAAGTAATATACTCATAAACTTGGAGTCCAATCTGCTTCATATATTTGGCTTATCCTACTTGTTTGATATGTTTAAAAATGCGAATACATGCTAGCTACTTGTAAATAAGATATGGTTAGTGATTCTTTCGTAATGATAACTTAGTGATCAAACTTTTATTAAGCGAATACATAATTGTAGTAGACCACCTAAAGTTTTTGGTTAAACATTTTTGCTACAACGTTATAAGTGATTTACTTTTAGCACATTCAGAGAGCAATTTTGGAACTATGGCTCTCTCTTACACACCGATAGCAAGAAAGTAAATGCTCTTTTACATTCTCTCCGGTTAGATATTACATAATTTTCTTTACTTTCTCACTGAGCTTATTATTTTAATATCTTATAAACTAATTACATATTTTGGAGGTCAAGTGACCATAATTCTTCATCCCTACCATCACTTGGTCTCCACTACATTATATATATATATATATAAAAATATAATATATATATATATACATATATAATTAAATATATAATATATATATAATAATATAATAATATATATATGGCATTTTATAAGGTGGAAAAATATCTATTAGGGTTGGAAGGATATACTGTCAATATTTATGAAAATTACCTATTTTATGATACGAGGTTGTCATACATAGGTATTAAAATGTGTATGAATAAAGCAATTGAATTTATAATACATCTAATCTATATAATAAGTATATACTATATATATATATAAACATATATAATAATAATATATAATATAATATAATATATATTATAATATAAGTATATAATACTTATATAATTATATATATATATAAATTATATATATATATATATTATATATATATATAATATATATATATATAATATATATATTATAATATTATATAATAAATATTTATAACTGATATAAAATATTATATATATATATATAATTATATATATATATATATTATATATCATAATATATATAATAATATATTATAAATATATATATATTAAATATATAATATATATTATATATATTATATATAATAATATATATATTATATAATATTTATAATAATCAATATATATATACTATATGTGATAGAAAAAGACACATGGAGATCGGTCAATAGAAATCTTATCAAAAATTCACAATGTTGGAACTAAACTATTCTCCATCTTCAGGAAAAATGGCATTCAAAAAAAGAGACTCCAGTCTCTCTTCTCAACTAAATGAAAGGCCTCAAATGTCTGAAGTCTTAGCATGCTTTGGCCATTATTGACGCACGAATAGATTAAAGAACATTAAGAATGATTAGAGATCAGTAAAAAGCAACATGGCCTATCTAGTTATATGTATGAATTTATTTGATGTATATGATACCGAGAGGCCCTCACATAAAGTTGTAATGACCAGTTTTGGAAATTAAACTATTTACATCTTAAAAAAAAATGTACAAAAAACGACGTCCAGTTTCTCTGTCCCAAATCTAATGAAAGGCCTCGAAATGTATGAAGCTTAGGTCTCTTGCATATTCTCTGACGAATAGAGTTATCCATTACTATGTGAGGGAATTTATATTTATGATAAAAGAGTACCAAAGCCCTCCACATAGAAATCTTATACAAAAAAAAGCCGTTTCGGAAATTAAACTATTTCTATCTCAAGGAAAACAGTAATTAAAAAGCGACGTCACTCTCTCCTAATCTAAATGAAATCTCTCTGAAATGTCTGATAGTCCAGGTCAGCTTATGGCATATTTCGATAATTAGGGTCGATCTAGTTCTTTATTATTACAATTTAAGATTAGAGATTCTAAATTTCGACCTGCAGATATTACATTTTTTCACCTGAAGATGAAAATAGTTTAATTGAAACGTTGTGAAATTTGAATAAAGATTTCTATGTGTGAAGGGCTCTGGTGTTGCTTTCCTCAAAATTAAAATTCCATCAAAACCAAAATTCCATCAGAGTTTTCGGAAATTTGAAAACCAGGGACAAAAGACTATCAGACATTTTGAGAGCCTTTTTTATTTAGATTGGATTGGATAGATTTAGATATTAGATTAGATTGGATTGGAAAGTTTAGATATCAGGTGATTCAAAATTAGTAAAAATTTTGGTAACTGATAGAAAATGCAAAAATAAAAGTAAAAGTCCTCTTAACAGATGATACTATTTTATATATATGTGATATATGTACCGTCGTAGCGGTTGATTAATGCAACATTAATATATAATATGGGCTTGTCATTGAGTGTCCAACTTTCGGTTCATAACAATCATTGTGAAAATCTAAGTGTGATAACCTTCTCTTAAATTTGGATCTTATTATGATCTTCTTTCTTTTCCGGAAATATATAGCGTCGGGGGGTGGGTGACCGGGTCCTTAGGGGTGATTCGGTCCACTCTAATAAAATAAAATAATTTAAAAAAAAAAGAAAAAATTTCGCTTCATTCAATAGCCACGGGTATACTATACATAGCTTATTTAGACATTTAATTCTAGAATAGTTTATAATTTTAAAAATGTTAAATTAAGGATAGGAAATTTCCTTCAATATAATTTCACTTTTTGAAAAATTGAGTTTTTTTAACTCGTTATAAATTAAAAATTGTGATCGATTTAATTAATTTTTCATGTGATTACAACCTCGAGTATTAGCTTTAACTGCAAAGTAAATTTTTGATCCAAACGTATTAGTGGCCAATTACGGGCTTTGTCCGATTTCACCCGCGAAAAATTGATGGAGGGTCTCGACCAACATTCGTTTTTCGTATTTACATATTAATATTGACAGTTTTTTTAATATATAAGTTACATATATTAAAAATTTTAATATTAAGTGAAAATTTTTTAAAAAAGTGAATTTTTATACAAAAAAACGAATTCAAAAATGTAAAATTTTGGGCGGAGAGGGGTGAATATTTCTTATTTATCTATTTTATTTATCATTTTGACATTTTTATTACTTATACGAATTTAATAGAAAATAATTATTAAATTAAGTAAAAAATTAAAAATGATACCTATAATGTGGAAATAGTGAGTATATAGAACCAAAAGAAAGGAAACGTTCCCTGGTTGATTGGAAAAGAAACTAGACAGAATAGGCAAAAAAAAACAAAATTTTATAGACCTTCGAGAAAGGAATAGTTGTAGAAAAAACGTTTTTCAGACACATAAACCATGTAAAGAAGAATGAAAAAACATCTATAGCTTGATTGATTAAGAAACCTGGAACCGCACAATGATTGCTGGAATCAGACAGGAGTGTGGCCCAAGAAATAATTGAAAAAAGAAGATAGAAAAACTATTATATGAAACCTTAAAAGTGAAAATTAAATGGAATTTGCAATAGCATAAAAAAAATTGAGAGTATCAGGTCGATTGCGAGTATCAGATCTTTTGTTCACTGAATCAAGCAAGTGAAATACATTATAATAAAAGAACCCAGCTAGCCAATAGTTGAATGCCTATGGCAAAACATAGAAAGGGGGATGATTTAGGAAAAATAGAAATAGAACTTTTTATTAGAGGATCAAGAACAAGGGGCTCCAGATGATAAAAGAATAAAAATCCTGACAGTGTAAACATTAGGGAAACTTGCGGTCTGTAACTCGAAACACCTAGGAAATTTATGCAAGACAATGGATTGAATCCAAATGAGGAAAGAAAATCTAACTGAAAAATTTGAATCACATTATAGCAACTTCATCAGAAAGTCCTGGAGTAATGGAACATGTAAAATGGTGGGATATTGAAACGAGTGAGAAATTGAGAGAGTCTAATAAAAACTGGGAGATTAGCATGATGTGACAATCGCAGCTAGAATAGTTTCTATAAAAGATGAAGTAATCACCTAATCAGATAAAGTTCTCCACAATTACACATCCCAGAGTATAAACAACGATGAAACAACATCATAATATTATGAAAAATGGCATAATTACACTCTTGAGAATCTACAAGCAAAGAAGGCAGAAATATCCACAAACAACAGAGCTGATAAAGAAAACAAAGCCTGTCCAGGCCCATAAGTAGAAACATATTGAGAGAAAAATAGGGGATCTGTGTATTATAAAGAAACTGGAAATTCTGAGAGGCTCTGCGCAAGTCATCGGTATGAAGAAAACAGAATAGTGAACATGGGCATCCCTATCGCGAAGTAGCAGATGACATCACGAGAAAAAGACAAACAGAAATTTGAAGAAAGGAAAAGAAAAAATCAAGCAAATACAAGATATACATTGTTGAATCAACACTATGGTTTCAAGGCGAGAAAGTGACAAAGGAGACGGTAGTAAGGTGGTTATTACAAGAAGCAAGAAAGGACTAACGAAACGGAACATAAACATAATACTGAATCAGAAGAAAAAAGAAGCGAACAAGGAGAGAAAACAAGAAAACCGGAGGTAATTGGGGAGTCTATGTGATAGTGACAAGAGAAACAAAGAAAACAGAATAAGAAGAACAAGTAGACGGTAAAGCAACTATCAAAAAATGGTCATATAGTACAACATTAATACGATTAATCAATGGAAATAGAAATGGATGATTGAGAAATTTCCAAGATATAAAACATATGGGGTGAAAATCTGTTGGAATTCGAAAACTGAGAGATATCAATAAGAAAAATGGATGAACTAGTAGTGGAAAAGAAACGGATGTAAGAGGCTGTGACAAGAGGAAACAAAAAGCGATACGACAGATGGATCATTACAGAAAATCGAAAAACGGAAAAGAGAAAGCAAGCCCGACTGTGTGAGTTTTGAGGAACAAGGAATTAACAACTGATTCACCGTCATTCCACGAATTATAAAAATGTCTTGCTAACAAAAATGGATTAAAGCAAAACATAATATTAAAAGCTTATTACAAGGTACACCCTAAGAGAAATGTGTATTTAAAATCTCCAAGAGAAGCAAAAACAAACTACCTATGGAGGTTGAAGAAAACTGGTGTATGGTTTAAAAGACGCAGCGAGAATATGGTAGAAAGTACATGACATAATAAAATCATTGAGGAACCAAAGAGTAAGTTGGAACGCCGCGACTAATAGTGCTATGGAAAAATCAGAGAATCATCGGCCTCAGTCAAATGGGCCAATTGCTTTAGGAATACTGATTTGAAGAAAAGATAATTCAAGAACTAAAAAAGATATGAAATAGGAAAAGAGAGCGAAAGGAAATTTTGTTACATTGGTTTGAACGTGGATCAAAGAAATGAGAAACATCTAGAGCGAATCATGCAAAAATAATGAAAGTAACCGAGAAAAAAAGATTTAAGGGAATGAAACAAATAAAGAAGAAAAACAGAATAAAATATTGGACAATTAAACTGGATAGCTCAACAAACCAGACCAGAAATATCTTACAATGGAAGTGAAGACTGTCTCAGTATTTTACTAAAAAGATATGAAACAAAGTAATAAAAGTATAAGAACAATAAAGAAAAGGAAAACCAAATACAGGGTTCACACTTTCTGGAAATCAGGGGAAAAAAAATTGTCGGAAAGTCAGGAAACGTTTACGATATCTAAAGCAGAATTCCAAAAAAGTCAGGGAAAATTTTAAAATTTCAAAACATTGAAGAAGATGCTGATGTCCAAGTTGCATATTTCTGATATATTTTTTTCCTTACTGAATAATTGTGGAAGAGATGTGATTGATAAGTGAATGAAAAGGATGGCAGAGTGACATTCATAAATCTACTTCTATCCCTTTTCTTTCTATTTTTAGTCACTATTACCCTACTAATCTTCCTATTCTGTTCGTAAGGTTTAAACATTACCTCGAGTTTGGCATTGGTAAGGATGGTTTAGACGTATACTATGACTAATCTTTATATCTTTTTCTTTTAGGATTTAATATTGTTAAAGGTTTTTTTTAGGTTGAACAAGTATGATTTGTGCAGTATGTAAGATATTATTTATTTACTAAAATGACTCAAACAAAAAACTAACATTTAACGACCAGTGGTGGAGGCAAACGAACCCACATTTATCAGGTTGTGGTAAAGGACTGATAGTCCATGGAGGTGATTTAACCATGCGACTTGCTCCATATTTTAGAAAGCAAAAGCACAATACACCTACTTTGCAGCGAGCTCATTGTACCCTTGAATTAAAATTCAAAATATTTTGGATGTGACTGTCTTTTTAAGAGATGAATGTATTTATTATTCTTCTGTAGTACCCCCCTGGGAAATGTATGTGGTTGTGGAGAATTATTAAATTAGGACTGATATTTTTGCATGGAAATGCGACAGTGGAAGGAGGGTTTTTATAAATTAAGCAATGTTTAGTAAGATCGAAAAGATCTCTTCTGATTTCTCAAGAACAGTGCACAATGCTATAATCTCATGAAATTTCATAAAATTCCTATCACTCAAAAATGTTGAACAAATGTAAGAGCTCCATAGGAGATATGAGAACATCTCAAGAGTCAAAACAGAACAAAAAGAAGAAGAGAATAAAAAAGGTGAAAAAAGAAAATTATCCATTCAATCTATAAACTTGAAGAGCAGAGAAGATTAAGAGTTAAGCTTTGAAGAAGAAGACGCTATAAAATCAAAATAATAGATTGCTTAAAATAAAAAGAACCTAATCCCCATTAGAACTTTGTGATCAGGATTTATGCCACATAGGCTATTAATGTCGCTTTATATTATTTTCTTTAATATAAATAAAACTGTTACTTTTGGAAAAAATAAAAGAGTGGCCGGTAAGGAGAATTAATAGCAGATTATGAGAGATTGATTCATCATCCATGATGCTGAACAGTTTCTAAAGTAAATTTCAATAATTTAATGTATGACGATAATAATACCAATAATGATTATAAATATATTACTACCCAAAATAACGACACACTTCTGTCAAGGGAAAATGTCGAAATTTGGTCGGAAAGTCAAGAAATTCTTATCAAAATTTATGTAACCCTAAAATAATCATCCTACCTTAAAGAGAACAAATTGAAATCTTCAGAATGCTCTTTAATATGTGGTAATGACAATCTCAAATTGGTAATAATAATATATCGTAGATAATTAGACAACATGATCTTATATGGAATCAAGTGGCGACGAGAGTGCGAGATCCACCTAGAAGCGGAAGCATTGGTTTAGGTGAGCTCCGATGCGGAATATATCTGAAATCCTATTAAAGAAAAATGAAGAAAAACTACATTAATATTCACTTGCATATAAATAAAAGACAAGAATAGACTATGGCATATCTCCACCAAAAGAATACTCGAGGAAAAAAATAGAAAAATCAAATGAGTGTATTGAAAACAGATCCAGACATTTTGACAAAAGAGTGTGTAAAAAAAAGAAAATAACAGAAATAATGTTAACAAACGTAATATGAAGACATATTACACCTATGGCAACAGAAGAAGCAAGAATACAAAAAAAAAGAAGAAAAATAAAATAGAAAACAAGAAAAATTACCGAAAAATGAAAATTTAATATTTTATGTGAGTATATGTGAGAAATCATTAGTTTACAAATATAAAATATTATATAAAAGTATAAAAGAATTGTTTCCATTTGCATTAATTGTACTGTTTGAAATATAATTAGGCAGGCTTTCATTATACCGACTTTAGTATCATTTTCTTTTATAAATTGATTTAAATTAATATAGAGAAACTACAAGAATTATAAGAATATAAGAAGTAGAGATTACAATTAAGAAGGAAAAAGAGACATTGGGAAATACAAAATAATAAATAATAATAAGAACTATATACAGTAAAATGCTCAACCTAGGAGAGGGATTTAGAAAAAACACTAAAATGTTTTAGAATATATCTAAGAGAAAGATAGCAGCTTGTTATGATTAGGTGGAAAATGCACACACACACACACTCATAATCATATCACACCAATGCATC
>JABUQX010040254.1:15000-18914 GCA_015478945.1 Trachelipus rathkii
ATATATATATATATATATATATATATTATCAAAAATTTGTTGTCCTTTTTGATAGTAGCGGCTCTTGTCGCCACCACTCTATTGTTAGTTTCTTTTCACTAAATATACTTAAAAATTATAAATGTTTATTTACCTTAAATGTTGTTCTTCTTGATGTAGAAACAGAAGTTTGGAGACTTTGCGTCTCGGAGGTACCTCCTATTAACGCTTTATAAACATTTAGTAAGTTGCAATAAATAATGAATGCAATTTTCGTTATCATGAAAGGCAGGAAACTCCAAAAGGGTTTGAAAAGGTTTCCTTTTCATAAACAAGGGACATTTTAATCCTTTTAAAGTAACTAACTTTCACAGAGTAACTTAAACTCCAAATAGTTTTACTGAGGCCATGATTGTAAAGGCAATAGATATTATTGTAATAAGCCGTGATCTAAACTTTAAGACACATTGTTTGTCTATATTAATTTTATTGTACTTAATACTGCACACAAATTTATTAAGTTACTGAGAATCAATCTCAACTTTAATGAACCCGAATACTAAAATATTGAATACAGTATACGTGTTCACCAGTTAATACTAAAAGACTACTTGTTTACTGAATACTGCCAGAAACAATACTAAAATTTTTACTGAAGAAATTCTTTTACAGACTTTGGGGAAGGCACGTGACCAGCCCGCGGATTGATATGATGAAATTTTTAAGCCTTTATTAATGACTCATAATACTGATATTTTTATACTGTGGTCTAAAATATAAAATGACCAAAATTTAATAGCTTTCTAAATAATTTTTCACACACTCCAGGCAGAGGATTGCTTCAAAAAGAGAAGCAATACCCTACCTTTGTGTTTACTTTAGCTGTGTGTTTACGTTTCCTTTAATGGTCTACTTCATTTAAAAACAAATTTTTTTTTTTTACTTTTCTTTTTTATTTAAAAACCTTAAATCTACCTTTTTGTTTATCATTGTTGTGAAAGATTTATTTTGGTGATGTCATTTAGTGCTGTTGTGGTTTGTAAGGTGTTTCTGTATGGTACTGAGTTGTGTATAAGAATTAGTAGAGCGTGATATTTTGGGGGTTTGAGGTAAGAAGATGGCATCATAGCCATAGAATTTTGGTTCTGGATAGTTTTTGGGTAGGTGGGCTTCTTGTATCAGGGCTGTGTGTATATTGTGTTGTTTTAGGAGGGCTTCTATTTTTTTGTGTTTGTTGTGTAGTCTGTTTCTGTTGAATTGTAATATGTTTATGTTATGGGTTTGTTTGTGTGTTGTGTGTGTTTTGGGGGTTACTGTAGGTGGGGTGCTGACTTGGCAAATCTAATTGTGTTTTAAAGGAGGTAATGTAGTGAAAGGTGAGCAGTGTTTGTGTATCCATTATTTACATCTATTGCAGCGTATGGAGTTTCTTCTTACAATCTTTGTGCATATTGGGCATTGGTAGGTTCCAGGTCCAGGATTTATTTCTGTCCCTGGCTTTTAGAAGTAAGGCTGAGGCATATATATATATATATATATATATATATATATATATATATATATATATCTAGACATATATATATATATATATATATATATATATATATATATATATATGTTATATATATATATATATATATATATATATATATAGTATATTATATATATATATATATATATATATATATATATATATATATATATATATATATATATATATATATATATATATATATATATATATATATATATATATTAGTGATTGGGACAATGCTAATGTAATTTGTAAATAAAATTCAGATTTCAGGTAATGATTAAGATATTCAAAATTTCTTATGCAAATTCCAAAAACTTTGCTGACTCTAATTCATTTGTACTATGCCAAAATAATTTCCAATTCTGATTCTAACCAAAATTCTTTTTCTGAATCTGATTTTGATTCCAGAAAAATTGCAGATTCTTCCAATTCTTAATGCCAATTTCTGATTCATCATCTCATCACTAATATATATATATATATATATATATATATATATATATAGATTGGATATATATTTATATATATATATATATATATATATATATATATATATATATATATATATATATATATATATATTTTTTTTTTCTTATATTCTTTTTAGATATATGTAAGATATATATATATATATATATATATATATATATATATATATATATATATATATATATATATATATATATATATATATATATATATATATATATATATATATATATATATATATATATATATATCTATATATATATATATATATATATATATATATATATATAACTTCAACTTTGTTGTCCCTGCTCCTCTCCTATGAGAAGTGGGCAACCTATATATAACTCAACACCATTATAGATTATAGATTAGGAACAGAGATCTATTAGTTTAAGTGTTCTGAAGTTGCTTCTGATGTTCACCAAGACTGAACAATCCAATAAAAGATTTTATTTTGTCATTTGCTTGGGAGGGATATCTTAGAGAGTAGAGGGTGGGGTCATTAAGATATTTAGATTTGTATACCTCTGAAATGATTAGTGGTGTCCAGAGCTTAGCCGCTACAGCGTTACTTGAGTTTGGCGGTCTAAAGTTTGCTCTGTGTCAGAAATTTGAGGTGGATGTACTTGTAGCACAGTGTTGTTTAGATATGTGGAAATTGTTCTTTGGGTTAATTGGGTGTGAATGTGTTTAATGATGGGCTTGAGGGTAGGAGGAAGAGTTGGATATGCCAGAATGGTTTAATTTTCATGTCTCTAGGTGCAGGTGTGATCTATCTATATTGATTTACTATAAAATTGACAGCCTACCATGTTAAGGTGGACTTTTATAAGGAGGATTTTTGTTTTAGTCAGGAGCTGGTGGATAGGAGTGTTGGGAGGGCAACCATTTATTTTCATGAGGACTTATTCTGTACAATTTCTAATTTTTGAGTGTTAGATTTTGATATTGCCAGGGCCCAGGCGGGTAATACAAAGTTTAAAAAGGGGCGAAGATATTGTCTGTATACTATTGTGTTGGCTAAAGTTTGTTCCCATTAATGCCCTCAAAGTGTTTAGATCTGTTTGACTCTTAGATATAATGTTGTTGATCAGGGGGTGAATGAATGTCATACATGTATCAAATGTCAGACCTAGCATAGTGGGTTATTTGAAAGAAAAATTGTTGGGTATAGGTTTGATTTTCTTATATTTAGGGTGAGTAATGTAATAGAGAATTTTTTTGGGTGATATGGTCGTTCTATTTCTTGTTAGGCACTGTTTCAGTTGGTCTATATAATGTTGTAATTCTCTGCATGCTGTATTTATGGAAGAGTTTTGAGCTGTGGCTGTTAGGTCATCTTCATAGCTATTCATTTTTATAAGATGGAATGTGGAGTTTGGTACATCATTCATAAATAGATTAAAAGGTGTTGGTGAGAGAATGGCTCCCTGAGGGGGGGGACTCTTGTTATATATATATATATATATATATATATATATATATATAGAGTGAGTTATAGTTATATATATATATATATATATATATATATATATATATATATATATATATATATATATATATATATTTTGTAGCACAAATTTTATATTAAAGGTTTACGCCATTTGCATGAGAAGAAAGAAAATAGTTATGGAAACTATTTTTGGTGTTCAAAGTCAGCATGCATATCGAGGACAGAATCACTCTGATGCTAGTTTAGAAGTTAATGATGTGATACACGTTAATCAAATTAATCTGAACCCTCAACAACATATTCATAATCCAGAAAATTTGCCAGATCAAGTTTATGGAACTAATTTGAGAAATGGATTTTCTGGCTACTTTCCAGGTATATATATATATATATATATATATATATATATATATATATATATATATATATATATATATATATATATATATATAT
>JABUQX010040255.1:0-32500 GCA_015478945.1 Trachelipus rathkii
AGTTTTTTCTATGTGGATAACACATATAATCTGGCGACAAGACTCTTGAGAAGCGCATATGAAATACACTCTCAGCATATTTGCTTCTCGACTTGCTCGATTGGAGACAGCGAGCCGACATGGGAGGGATCTTGCGGAAGTTTCAAACTTATTCCGTCAGTGGGAATTCGTGTAGATCAAAAGAAGGTTGGGAGAATGGATTAGACGTCTGACGGGACAGAGTGGAGTAGTTGAGCCCTCGGGGATAAAAAAAAAAGAAATTAGGTTAAGGTTTCTCGGCGAGGGAGTTTGAGAGGAGGAAGGAAGATGGGGAAAAAGTGGGGTGTGGCTAATAGCGGGCATGCTTGGAGGGTAAAAGGACGTAAAGTAAATATGTGACAGCCCTATACTTAAGGGTGCTAAGACTGAGATAAATCGAGTAGTATAGCTAAGTCTACTAATTAAAGATGCTTGACTAAATAAATCCTGAAAAAGTATAAGGAAAAAAGAAAATATAAGAAAAATACAAAAAAAGGAAAAAAAAGATAAAAAAAATAGTGATTAGTTATATCTGATTGTGAGTGGAGTGTTAACAAGGATTGTCGTCCGCACAGCGTCGTGAGCTGTGACTGTAATCTGATGGGATACCAGTCGAAAGGTGAGGAATACATAATAATAATAATAATAAAGTTTAATAGTATAAATATAATAAGTAATATAAAAGAACATTGATCGAGGAGAGAACATTTAAGAATAATGAGATAATGTACCAGAAGTAGTAAGTACAAATGATATTTGTTCTGTGGATGGAAAGGTAATACTAGTCGCGAAGAGTAGGGGTGTGAAGTGTGTTAGTATTGATACTTTGTGACGATTGAGCTGGGCATTCTTGAGCTGGCTGCGTGGACTCCGAGTGCAGTACTGTTAAGAAAGATGAAAAAGGCACAACCACAACATGTGATAAATCTAATCCGCTTAAAAAAAACGAAGATCTTGAACAATAGGTTATACAAAAGTGATTGGGTCATTCGTTTTAGGTTTTTAATAGTATTTTTTTTTTGCCTGCCTGTTTGGTATGGTGGGTGGATCTCTGGATATCATATGCTTGGAATTTGATCTTCACTTCTGTGGCGCCTCACTATCTTGCGAAGGACTGGATCTGCGTTGTGAAGACCGCTACATTAAGGCTCGAATTGGAGAGCAAATGTATTGAGGTGTTTCTTTACAAGTTTATTTTCTTGACAGAAACTAATTCATGACAAGGTTAGCGGGTTGGACGCGTGTCTAAGGAAACAAGAAAACAACCACAAGGCATATGAGAACATGGGATAAGTACCATATCTATTACTCATTCTAATACATATGAAAACTTCATATGATTGCAGGAACGAATTCTACAGAATATGAAGCCTATGCAAGAGTAGTAAGTATACAGGAGTGACTTATGTAGTGTGAGGAGGAGAGGGATGTTATGATTATTCAGATGCAGTTGGCACCTACAGCACGCACCACGTGCGATTCTCGATAATACGTGTACGCATAGATAGGCAGGACATGTTATCAATTGTGATATAGATCTCACAAAGAAACTATAGTCTCAGTGGTAGCGTCATAAAATTGGGCGTCTTAGGTGTGTGTCTAGGTAATAATCTTTGAGCGATAGTACGAAGACGAGAGAGAGCGAGAGGAAGCATAGAGAGAGAGAGATGAGATGTAAGCAGAGAGAAGAGAGAGAGGAGGTAGAGAGATAGATAGAGCAGGCAGAGTAATAAAGTTTAGCGGTTGCGATGTACACCTAGACTAGCTCGTAAAATGTGGATCTCTAGCCTGGCATTTCTCCACGTACAGATCATTAGATGAGAGGCGCCCAGACAATCCCGCTAAAGAGTTAGAATATTGCACGCTAAATATAGAATAACACAGGATTTGTATGCGAACGTCTACTTCTACCTATAGATCACATATGTGATGTTTCTAACTTATCATGCAAAAGATATTGGCTTAATCTAAACTCGTAGTTCACGGATTAGTTTTTTGGCGGATTGTTACTTCTGGCGCTAACTAGTTTATCTTGTTTCAGTTTAATTGTGGACTCATCGTGCTCCAAACGTGACTATAGAAAGTGTGAGAGCCTGCCATGAGCCCGCACGGGTTAGATATACTCCGTCACATATATGAGGTTCCTGAAAAATTTCTTGATTTGTGATAAAAGTTCTAGAATCGCAGTCGTACTTGCTCTTGGATTCAGTGATGCTAAAATATTAATAATAAGCGTTTCTAAATTAGTTCATAATGGATCATATTTTGAGGTATGCTTTCACTTCCTGCGCTACTACTATTACCATCCAACGCTTTGGCCTTCTCCCAAACTCAGTGTCTATAGTGAAGCGGCATGCGCTCATCCGTTTTTAACTGGGTGTGTTTATGGTGTCGGGAACATAAGGGCCTATCCAGAAGCTGTTATTCCCACACTATACTTAAAAGATACGATGCAGAATGATTATCTAAAAACAATTCACAACCCCCTACGATTGATTTCTCCACTTCAACTGCTAAAGCCCTTAACCCTCAAAGTCAATAATAGGAATACAAATTGCTATCAGAAACGCCCTACTGGATAAGCTGGTATCTCGCGAATTCTATACAATCTTGGCAAGTGCAATGACATCAATTTTAATTTTTTTGATGTTGTGTAAGATCCGTTTGAACTCTTACAGCAGTTTTACTCCCAGCTCTGGATTTTTTGCTTGATTATTCCTTTTTCTTTGGCCGGAGAAGCTATTTTTCGGTTCCTGCCTCTAGTTATGAGGCTATAGCTAGTCTTTAGTGTCGGTTCCTACCATCGCTTGTCTTTTCTGCCTTGCCTTGCTTTGTCTAATTATACATTTTAAATTCTACTTTATCTCTTGTTCTCTTATGCCTTTTTAATTGGTTGGTTATAAATTTCTTTAATTGGTTACATAGATTTTGACTTAGCAACGTTATACTCACTGTTTATCTGTTTGTGCTTATTTGTTATAATGCTGTATTCGTTCTATTATATATTTTGGCGCAATGTCAGGCCCCATAATTAATCACCGTGTATCTTTCAAAAAAGGGATATAATGCTGAAGCGTGCTGGGCGGGCCCTATTCTCGAGAAATAAAAGTCGGATGCCATTAGTTGGTTTTTTTAGGACGTAATGTTACGTCTTAAGTTTGTTATTTCTGGCATAGATAATGTTATATACTTAGATGGAATCCCACATAGTAATATACCGGTTGTATAAGGTATTATCTATATCTTTTAGTATTTTTACTACTAAAGTTATTATTATATAAATAACTAATCTTATGTTACGGATAGTATATATATATAATTATATTATAGTCTATAATATACGTGTGTAATTATCTCATTAAATCATTTAAAATAGGTATGTTGTATATATATATATATATTAGAAATACTATTAGGTATATATGAGTTAGCTATTAGATATTACTAGTATATTAATATATGTATATTGTAAAATAGCTCAGGTGTGAAGGAAAACTAGGAAGTAATTCGTTTCGCATGAATAGAAAAGGAAATCTTGCAGTACACTAGTGGAGTTCGTGTGCAGGGATGTTAGAAGAGTAAAGGAAAAAACGTTACGCATTTTTGAATAATGGTAAGCGATTACTCGGGTTAGCTTCGAATCTCGTTACCAGTTTTTTATAAATAATCCGATGTTTGCAGGCGTTATCTGTTACTCGGTTGACAAATGTGTAAACCATGCGTTTAGCCGTGGATAAAGGCTGACCGGTATAGCCTGTACAACGATTACTGCGCTTACCGGCTCACTGGAACTGCAATACATCATAATAGACTGAGTAACATATACCATATATTTAGTATAGGTATATATCTTGGAGTAGGCGCAGATATATATATATGTATATAATAATAGGATATAATTATATAGTAATTATATTTACGTAATAGAGATATGTATACATAGCTCAATATCATTTAATAATAGCTAGCATGCATTATATTTATTTACTAAAGCTTAACAACCGGTTGCGGTCTTCCACAATCTATTTAACAGTTTTTAATATGTATTCTATCTGTATATTTTCTTATAATTCAATAAAGTATAGATTAAGATCATTAAATAGTTTTTCAGGCACAGCAATAACACAATTAGCACAATTCTATAACAGCCCAGCAAGATTGAGTGAATGATTTAAAAATTACAAATATTAATGATAAAAAATAATCTATTTCATTTACATAGAGTTTCAAAAGTTTAAATATAAAACTTGGAATTTAATAATTGTCTGACTTTTAAATAATCTGGAATTTATCATTTGAACATTAACGGTCTGTGTCTTCACATTAAAAGAGTATAGAAAAGTAGCGTAATTAGTGTTGTTTACCAGCTGTGTTAAATGTATGAGTATATGTACAGTTCGGGGCTTATGTTTGAATTTTGAAATAGATAGATTGTCAGTGGTTTCTTGTTGCATCTATTAATGCTAGCTATAGCAATGTGTGTAACAGGCAGGATTCAATCTTAGTGCGCGTGTTAGGTGTGACAAAGAAATGATAAAAGAAGAGGAACGAACGTATTAGAGAGTTTTTCTTGGTGTGGAGAATGGAGCTGAAATGAGAAGAATATTAACTGAAAGTAAGTACGCTTAGTATGGTTGTCATGCTTTTTCACATGTAAGTGAAACAAGAGGATTTCATGGATGATAGTCGTGGTCGGTTAAACGGATGTAATACGTGGTGGCAGTTGGTATTGGGTATCGACCTTTGGTTATGGATCGCCCGAATTCTCCTTAAAATCTGAGGTATGAGAACTTTAGAGTTCAGAAATGGATTGTTCCATGTAACAGAGAGAGAGATTATGAGTTTGGCAGGAGGGCGAGGAAGAGAAAGTGCATAACAGGAGTGAATTGGCGGGGGTTTTTGGTGAGTGAGGTATGGTTGTCAGTCCACCTAGGCTTAAGCAGGGAATGAACCCCACAATTACGAGATGTCATAGCTGAAGGGTCATCGCGGTCCCGCTGAAGCTCTATATGGGTGGATTTTTTTACTTCTCGAATTGCCGACCGAATTCTCACTTTAATTGAATATATCAGAAGAGAGGTTGGCTGGTAAGGGGCTGGGCCTTATCTCTTTTACTGCTTCGATATTCTTCGTTCTTAATGTTGTGTCTGTGTTTCCGGTGACTTATGTTTCTAGTTTGCACTTCTTACATGGTTTCCAGCTCTTTTTTTGGGGGAGAGAAATGGAGTTGGTGATGACTATATATAGGTTCGATAATATATAAACAGGTTATTTCTAGAACTACATAGCTACCAATCAGGGTAGTTATCAAGATATTTATAATATTAGCTTATATCTATTATTATGTTCAATGAGTATATTATTATGTATTGGGGGTAGTGCTTAGTTTATTACCCTGTATATATAATATCTAATTATATACTGTATATATGGGACGACGGTTATTATTAGGGATTGGGGTACTGGCAACCAGCAATTCTATTTTTACTTCCCTCCTCCGCGGAACCCGGGAACCCAGTTGGAACTTTTTGTTCTCGGAACCTTGAAAAGGTTGTCGGGACCGAAGTTACACCGCGCGGAAACCGGAACTTATGTCGGAATTCGCCTGCTATACGAAACACGCTTAGACAGAAACTTGTCTGATGTAACTACATTTCTCTCCCTTTTCAGCCCACTATTTAAATATCAGCAGGAATTTTGGCATCTGTCATATTTATTTTAGACGAAACTTTTGTTTAAGAATTAGAAGGAATTCTTAGTTAAATTTATTGTTTTTCAACTGATGGTAAGCGTAAAACTGTACGGTAAATATAGCGTAATGATGAAGTTCAATTTGGGGCTTTCAAATGTTTACATATATCAGTTAAATAATGAATATTTTTCTAATTTTATGTTTTGCAAAAAAAGGTTAGATTTTTGCTCAAGTTATGTAACGCGATAGTGGCTCGACTCGGAGATTGGTATAGATAGAAAAAAAAAAAAAGAAAAAGCCGGGTCTGCATTCTCTTATATATATATATAAAAAGCCATTTTCGTTTTTTGGCATTTTTGCTAGACTTAGCGGAAACGTAAGAAGGATGCTCGAAGTTTGCCCAGTTCGGTCTTTGTCAAGACTTCAATGAATCGTAAAATATGCTGACGCTAAACACCACGAGCGGAAGAATTCCTTAATTCCTTGGTTTTTTTCAAGTGGTTGGCTATTTCCTTCTTGCTTTCTAGCGTTGAATTGTTTCTCTGCTCGGGATTTCTTGTGGAACGAGAGCGGAAAACACCGGAATATAAGAAGCTGTTGTGTAATAGTGGTTGCTTACGGTTGGGTAGGTCGCCTCGTTTGAATACTCAAATAAGAGTGTTCTTTTCGGCGCTCTCAACGTAAATCTCATCCTTTTTGGAAGTTCAATTTCTGGTTGTGCTAATTCGATTTAAACTGGCGCGATCGCAGCGAGGGGATAGTTTTATTCTATTATTTTTGAATATAAATATATATATTTAGTTATCTATTTTTATTTCTGTTTTTATTTCCTAAATTCGTTTCTTGTGCAAAATGGATTCATGACAGCTGATCGTTTTTTCTATATTTTTTGTAAACCAGGTCATTCTTTTAGGAGAAATTGCAATCGTTTATGCATAAATTCGTGCTACAAGTTATTCGAGGTAAGAATGTTTCTTAGCGAGCGTGAAGCATGTACAAATGGACAAACTGCAGCGAAAACACGGTCTTAAAAACTCTTCAAACTTCTTAAAAAAAAAAATTAAGTAAAAACTAATATTTACAAACTTGGAGGAAAAAAATATATAATATTGAGTGGTGAATTGTGACATAACCCTTCTCTCTTGCTTTATTAACTTTAACAAAACGGCAATAATCAACCCTGGTCGAATTAAAACCTGCTAACATTATTGAAAGCAAATGTCGATCAATAAAATGTTGAAATCAATAATTTATTGATAACCCACCATCACCTCACCACTTTTCAGTTTTCGCCTATCAGAAACAATCACTTGCACACGTGGTATTTACGCATTTGTTTAAAACCTAAAGCTGTGTGAATTGGGTTATCCGATGAACCACTACTATATGGTTTTTTCACTAAAAAAATCGGCTTTTACTTAGGCAAAAAATTCCTTCCGTTTTTCGTGAATTTATTACGTCAAATTCGCTCGCTGATATCAATTTAATATATTTAATTTGTTTTATATAGCAACATAGTCATAAACTGAGTTAAAGATTTGATAAATCAATTACAAGGATTTTTTTAGAAACAGACAATTTGAAATAAGTGAAAAGTACAGAGTAAGTACCGGCCGGAACAAAGTTAGCTTTCCAAGGCCGGAAGCCGGAATCTTCTAAAAATCGCGTGGAAATCTGGTTCCGGTACATGAACATCACGTATTTCTAATCATATTATACTCTTTATGATATAGTATAATACTATCCTTATATATGTATAGTATATATATACTATATAATATCATAATTTATATAATTATTACTATACTAATGTTAAATATATATATATATATGACTATATGTATGCTGTATAGGCTATAATAGTATATACTTGTTATATAGAGTTATATTTTGATATACGATGCAAGTTAATTCAAAATACTATGTATTTGAACAAATTTCTAGAGTACTGATGTACTTTGAAAACAATGTTCTCTAACCGAAATGTCAAGTACTTGTGAAGCTTGAAGGCCCAAGCCTGGTATTTGTAGTACTTATATATTATATATGTATTGATATATATATAGTATATATTTATTTTTACGATATTTATGTGTATAATTTCTCTATTATATATATTAATATATCATTACTTATCCTGCTGTGTGTGTAAATGCGATAACGCGCGTTTGCGTGTTGAGGTGTGTGAGAGCCCCAATAAGCCACTTCCAGCAAAATATATATATTAGTAATTTACAAAGCTATATTAGAAATGAATACAGTCCGCACACCTACGTTTTGTTTTTTAAAAACAATCGATTTCTTGGTGGTAATGTTAAATTGGATACTTTTGATTTTGTACGGTAATCTGAGCAAATTCAGAATATATAAAACTACACCAAAATTATATAAAATTCTCAAATTTCTTTTACTCCCTACCGACCCCACCCCACCACTGAAATTATTGAAATTGAATACTCTGAAATGGGAGACATGATAGTCAAGTTAGAAATACCAAAGCATCCATGGTTGGTGCGAGGTTCGAAGATAAATTATAAATGTTGATATCAAAATGAGATCTTATTAATAATACTTGGAAACTCATTTTGGAAGAAGAATCTTTTTCAGTAAATCTCTCTTTACAGAAATTAATTCTAGGAATAGGTTATTATATATATGAACTACAATCTGATCTTCGATTGTCAATTCAAATTTCGTACTAGGGAAAGTTTTCTCTAAATAGCCAAAATGGCCAGGAATTAATAATTGAACCTATAACACACCCTAGACAACGAAGCTCGTTTTATTGAGACTACGCTTAAGCAGTATTTATCTTGGTATATAAATTTGACCACAATGGAATAATACAAGAATCACTCTTTGTATAAATTTTTATGTTTTATACGTAACATATAGAGATACGACAAAGAAAATGTCGTATATAAAGACTCTGCGATGTTATTATCCTTGAGTATACAGTTCAAAAAGTGGTATCGCAAATTTGACAAAGTCTTCACAGATAAATGTAACATATAACAGTTGTGCTTCACTTTCAATTCAAACATAAAACAAGAGCAGATAGTTTGACCAGCTGCATTAGATACGGAAACGAGATAATTGAATCTGTGTGTACAGGTTTTAGGTATCAATTGATTCGAGAGGAAACAATGAGCATAATAAAATCGTAGACCGGATGACGGGAATAGCAGTTATATGTGCGAGGAGGGAGAGCGGGAATGCGAAGAAAGTCCTTGTGTTTAGCTCGGCACAAATTTAACTAGAGTCAAATCCACATCGCAAGGTTACTTTTAATGATAAACTGACTCTGTCGTTATTACTTGTTTCAATTCAATTGAGTTATATTACCAGCAAGCTAAAGACTTTGAACGGTCGTAGGTTTATTGAGAGTACTAAACGATAAGATTAGACTGTTGTGAAATAATATAAACCAACAGCAGTGGGATTAAATGAGTATAAGAAATTGTTAAAAAATTATACCAAAGCATTATTGTTCTGCTTCTACGTGAATGAACTATATATATAATGTAGAATATTATTCCATATTGAGTGATATTATATATTCGTATATTTGGCTCATGTCAAGTTTCCACGTCTATACTACATTTAATAATTTACTAAGTAAAGAGTTTAATGAATGTGTTGTAAGAGTTGACCGAACGCAACCAAAATAATCAGAAGCATACCCGGCGATATCACCTGAGTCCTTAGAATGAGCACATTAATACCAGAGAGTTGTTAGATAATCCAGTACGTCTATTTTTTTTAATGATGCTGTTTTTGTGGGAGTCCTCTGATTACCGTTTTTTGATTCCAGAATCAGATTATGAAGCACGAAAAATACTCCTCAGTAATCACAGAGTCAATTCGACACGCTCCAATATCATGGTTCTGGCTGAGAAAACCACCGAAATTTACTTTAACAGGAATATTAAAAAAATTACCGTTCTATCTTCTATGACATCCGTTACCTGGGACGGAGCGGGATGATAACTGGGCTAGAGCGAGAGTTGCAACTCAGTGGATGAGGTATAGAAGTACCAGGCCAAATTTCACTTTTATTCTTTACGTGATTAACTTCCACAATCACACATCTATTTTCATGCGAAGGTTGGTAACGAAGCAAATATTTCTTATACCAGAAACAGTCGGACGGATACTCTTCGATCAACAGCAACATATCAGAAAATTTCTCACATCACAAATTTCTCATCTAATCGCATCATAGATTTTCGTTTCTTGATATATCTATCCGATCGCGGATACTGTATGACTCTGTCGCATTAACGACGTTCTACTATTACCAGTTAAATGCATATGATACTTATTCCTTGCAAAGATTTTAGTGCCATTGTGCTAATGGGATAAAGACTGCGGGAATACACATTAGTAGCGCACTATACACTCGTAAACCTACGAGACACATTGCAATTACAAAAATAAAGATGTCGGACTCACAGCGCAGGAATGCGAAGTTATGTCCTCACACAGTACTCCAGGACCAATACACCAGTACCAGAACGACAATAAGAGGCGTTAAATATATTTTTATATAATCCATTTTCTAAACTTTAATCATATTCGAACATTTAGTGTGAGTTTTATTTTCTTCCATTTTATATATAATAGATACTCATCAGAATACACAGTCCAAGTAAACAAATTATGGGGTCGCTATCCACTAGCTTGGCCTAGGATGTAACTATTACAGAAATAGCCACACGTTCAAAGCATGTTATTTTTTTGCCTTACGAATAGAGGAACCAAAATACTCGTCCTCGCTTTGATCGTAAATACAAGGTGTCAGGGAAGTAAAGACGCAGCAAAACTCCAACATGAGGCCAGATCGAAACACTGGAAGGTATTATACAATCATACGAAGACCGGATCTACTCACTTTTCCACATTAGAACAACAGAATACGGGATCTTTGCTGTAACTCGATGTGATATGTCCCTAAGTTCGATGAGAGTTGACCATCAGACGATAGATCTTGTGTCGTCCGCAGGCGCAGGTTTTCCCATCTACGGAGCTAAAAAGCAATAGACTCATCGCTCTCGTTTTTTTCATCTCTGTTCAGCGTAATGTTGTTTTGCTTCGCCTACATGGTGTGCGCGAGTGTGTGAGTGTGTGTGATGGTAAGATGTTATCTTTTTAAATATACTGATATTCAGCCCATTACTAACTGCAACACTAGGCACAGGCGCACTGGGAACCTCCAGCAACAATTAATAAAGTCTCTATGGACTCATTACTTTGGACTTGGTTATAGATTGTGGACCGGCGTGCGAGCGGTGAACGAGAGAGGCATCCAGGGAGTGCAATGTATTAAGGTGTCTGCGCGAACAGCGCCTCTCTGTCCTCCTCTGCTGATTAAACGCCAACATAGTGGGACTGCGGAAGTCCTAGACAGCAAAGCGGAGGCACCAACACTCAAAACGACAAACGAGTTTAGAAATATCAGTTCCTTAAATACTTTTGAATGGCGGGAGCGTACACATCGTGTGGTTTTAGGTAATCTCTTTTCATGATCCTCACGACGGATCTCAAAATAGCGCAAGCATCTTTGACCGAGCTGGAGAAGGACGAGTGTGTGAACTAAGAATGTTTTGAGTATGTGTATATGATGCGTAAAGCATATTAGGTGCGTTTTGTTGTAAGGTTAAATCTCTTCGAGAATATGAAATACAAACTACACATACCCCGCAAATACTCAACCAGAACAATCAAGTGTGATAACATTACTTTTCGAGTATTATGTTGTTTTTCTCCTTGTTTTTTTTTTTTCACCCTCAGAGAGGGAAGGTACTTATTCCCTCATCATATTCATAGAGATACGAAAGAGAGCAGGTGGTCTCAACCAAACGCCTCTAACTAAGGAAATATAGAGGGATTTTGTTCACCCCGCAGCACTCCTCCCTGAACATGTGCCTGAAGTGCGCAGAATAGGGCAAACGGCTTCATCCATACTTCATTCCGCGCAACATATAATATCTTTCCCTCCCAAAGGCAGGGTACAAACTGCTCATCTCAGTGCACATCGGCGTCTAGCCGCGAATTCTCATTCCGTTTTCAGTAACAGACGTTTTGGGCCGCTAAAGGTCGGTCTAATTTAACATCACGTGAGCCTGTTTAGTGTGATAGCTTATATTATCACAGAGTTGGGTTGGGGCTCGAGGGCAAAGCGAGACCCGGCGACTCGTCGAACTGGTCCGCTATAGTCAGAACGGGATTATTCAAGCGTAGTGCCCAAAAGACAAGGCCGGTTTTCTTTACCGCTTGGCGTCATACCTATAAATGCTGAAGAGGATAACTCAAACTGAAAGAAGTCCAGTGAGAGTTTTCCACTCTCTCAGTTCAGACGGGAGACGCCGTGAACATCCTGACATGTCATCGGGCGGCCTCCGTGCGAGCGTGTGGCATAGACATAGGCTACGGGTAGGACCCCGCCTCCAGTCCCACTCATGTCCCATCAAGCTCAGGTCCCTCAAAAAAAAACACAGACCGCAACAAGCGGTCAGCGATTCAGTTTTGCAGTATACTGGTTACGGGGAATCCGAAACTTCATTGCTGGCGGGAACTAGCCGACTGAAGAGACGATACGCAAGAGAACGTATTGTCGGGGAGGGGAGAGAATTGCGTGGAAGAGGCACTACCGAAAACCTGAGGGAAAAGGGGTATGATTACAGCACTGCCGCTTCTGGAAAACGGAAATCGCCAGCCCATAGATGCACCCGGTACACCCTGGTCTTTATACATTATACTTACACTGCTGATCCTACATCTTTCTCAACCTAATCCAGTAGCAACAATGAAACGGAGTTGCTTGGATTTTCTATCTCTTACTCAGACCTATTAATATATACTAGGTCATCTTCTCCCATCGCAGGAAATTCAAATTTCGAGGTGCTAGCGGCCGAAATTTATTGCATATTGATGATGCGATTCAGTGAACTGTGGCAATGCCACTTACTCGCACCTGACAGCCCACCTGATGGAGCGCGGTCCCTGGTTTTTAGCGGGTGTTAGAATAGTGTTTCTTCAAGCTGCCTAAGGACACTGCTAGTGGGCTAGGGTGTGCCCAACACCCTACCCCAAAAAAAAGTTTAACATAGCAAATTCGTTCAATTTCTTATGTTTCCCCTGCTGCCATCCGTGTCCCCAAGAGACGCCCTGCCCCAACCGTAACCGTGCAAGGTCATAACAACTATGCTGGGGGAGTAATATTGTTTATCACAATATGTTATATAATAGCATGGTTGTAAGTCTTAACTCCTTTATATGATTACATCAACCTTTAGAATACACACACAACTCAGCAAACACATTTTAACACTCAACTTTTATAGTTATTTTGAGAATTCCGCGGTAAGGCAGAATGTCGCGTTTTTAGGTATACTTTTTGATTACACTCATATAGGCACACTCAGAACATTTTAAAAAGATAATTTTAGTAATGATTTTCTGTGTTTAGGGCATGCGTGGTAATCTTAAGACTTACTTTCCGATTACACTTAAGTAACAGCCTCGAGGGGAGCAATCGCTTAAATTTAATTTCATAACTTTTTGAGCGTAAGCAATGTGGCCGTTTTTAGGCTATCCTTTAACCCTGATATAACCCTCATAGCCGCAACATCGCGAGGAATCTTTTAGAAATAATATTTCTGATAGTTTTGATTGCGGTAGCATGAGAAAGTGTTTTATAAGATTATTCTTTATGATTAAAACCCAGGGCTCATAGCCCCACACATACGAAGAACCGATGTTGTAACATCATTTTTTATTTTTATTTTAATATTATTATATTAATATCTTATATCATTACACTCCCTACCCTATAGAGGAGGATATAATTTATATCTTCCGCAGTGCGATAGAACCGGGGTCCACCATAATAGATTGAGAAAGGAATTTTGATTGTACGACCTACAGACACCATCTCTGAACATTCTGTGCGCTGAAGTGCGTACAACAATGGCAACCCCACCACTCTCTCCCGGAGTCGCACAGGATTTCCCTCCACAGGCAGAACCTCTCCATAGCAGACCGCGTCACTCGGAATTCTCATGTCCGTATTTGTTCGTGAGGTATCCACGGTCACCTACCGAGCTGTTCTAGAAACATCCTCGCCGAAGACATCCTTCATATTTGTTAGTACTCGTTACTGTGACCCTGTGCGTGCTCGAAACTTTGGTCCCCGGCTAAGCGTACTATTGCTATTTTTTCAGACGCAGCTCACCTCTCAAGAGCAACCCCGCTGTTTCCTCATCCCCAGTAAATTTTGGCGCGTCAACTGAGTACATTACACCTCGCCACAGGGATTCCACTCTCCATCAGGCGGGATTCGAACATCTTGACATGAACTTCCCAGAGTGAAGGGGACCACGCGCGTGTGACAGTGAGCGTCCCGGCTACCAGCGCTATAAACAATAAATAATTAACCCGGATTGCTTGTCTAAAAACACCTACGCCCATCACACACTACCTGGTCCGACTTGTTCCCCAAAAAAACCCAGCCCAACAGCGTAAGCGATCAGTTTGACCGTACGGGGACATCGAGAACTTTCATAAACGTTGCTCGGTGGGACTACGCACTGTGCTCGAGAGACAAGAGAGAAGGATTGCTTCGGGGGGCGAGAGGCTACATTGCGGGTTCGCCGGAGAACGAGGCATAGGTCCTCGAATAAACCACAGGGAAGAGTGTGACCAGACGAAAAATCGTGCATTCATCTCGCCTAATAATCTGGAAAACGCGAAATGCTCCAAACCCCAGTCCGACCGCGTAACCCAGGTCCGCGATCATTTTTTTTTAAGAAGATAAGGCTGATCTCTTCCTGGTCCTCTTTCACAATACCAGCCTGTACTCCATTGCAAAAATGAACCGGAGTTGACTGGTTTACTTTTCTCTGCAGACCATTTATACATCATTTCTCTCCGAAAAAGTTCGAGGCCTGTGGTTCACTGAAGATTTTATTATTCGATATATTTGTTGGGCGGTGGGAACAAAAAGAATAGAGTATTTACGCGAATACGCAATTGAACTAGCTTGGCAAGCATTTCAGTCCCTACAATGGACAGCCTCTCAATTCCCACTAAACATGAGAGGTGTCTGGTATTGATCCAAAACTTGAGTTGTGTTTGAGGTTTTTTCTCTGTATCGCCCTCTACGGACACTCGCAGGGGGTCATGTATAACACCTGCCCCAATCGTGTCCCCAGAGGTAGGCCTCCACCCCCACTAAACTGGTAAGTTTGTAAAACGAAACTGTGCCGGTGGGAGTTTTATTTTGATTGCGTAAGCCATGGCTTCTGTGTCCTTTTTAAAGAATAAAAATCTCGGATCTTTTTCCCCTGTGCATTACTCTACCATAAAAGCACACTACATGGGAACAGTCTTTCCTGAACCATAGTACAGTCTTCAACTCTGCAGATCATAGTGCTTTCATTGGAACTCCAAAGCCCCCCCGTCCGCACCACCGCGCAGTCGCGTCGGTACAAGCGCCCCGCAATTTATTACAGCTTTCCTTCAAGCCGATCTCGCGACACTACGAGTGGAGTGGCACATCATCACAGGAACACATTCTAAAGAATCAATCTCATATAAATCATTCTTAGTGAATAAGTGAATACGGCACTGTTGGTCAAAGCTAAATAATAGCACTCAACTGCTTTTTGATTCCACTTTGCTCGCGGTTCATGAGTCACACACGGAACTCCAAAACATTTAAGATAATATATTAAATATTTCTTGTATGACGGTAAGCCATCGTGTATATCTTTTATAGCTTTCTACTTTTTTTCCTGATACACATCACAAACATTCCCATAATGATAGGCTCAACACTCAGAACATTTAATCAATTTTATTTAAAATTGCTGTGAGTTAACAGATGAGAGCTTAAAGATGATTTACGATTGCTTTCATGAATAAATTTACAAATGGGCGATCTCGACAATTTTTAAACTTTCTTTTTATGACAATTCAGATCCGACTTATAATTATAATCAATATTACTAATTTAGCAAATTGATTTTTAAATTGACAGATATTTTGCAGACTAAAAGTTTTTCCTCCCCACACAATTTATTTTTTGTTAATCCTTTTTTGCAACCACATTCTGATTGGCAGATGTTGAGGTAAATATACTGTTGATGAAAAGTGGTCGTTGTTTTCATTTGGCATCGACCTTGTTCGTCTCAGCTTGACAAGAACATCATGAGCTAACGAAAACGGGCTCTCTGCGTTCGCTTGCGGAAATCGTTCAACACAAATACACAATAAATTATGAGTAATGGGGCGTCAGTGAAAGAATTCAAAATAAGTTTAATATATCTCATACTAATAACTATAGTAATATAATAATAATTATAGTCGATACATGCATACATATATAAATAAATACCTAAGTATATATATAATAATATTAATATAATTATATTAATGTATATATATGATAATATACTAATAAAAATAGTAATCCATCATGTATATATATATATCATATAATTATACTATTATTTTTTTTTGTTTTTTTATTTTTTTTGTTATTTTTTTTTTTTTTTCCTTATTTTTTTTTATATAATTTTTTTATTTTTTTTTTTTGAGTGGAGTAGTTACATAGGAGTTCCCCACTGCGCCAGTAACACAATAAGAAAGCGAACCCCGGGCGACGGGGTGACCGGACTATCCTTCGGGAGAAAACGGTTCCAAGGAGCGAATCCAGAAAACCAAACCCTACGAAGGGAGCATACTCTAAGAAGAACAGCAATCTGCATGTAAAGGCCGTGAATGCAAGTATTTTAAACTGCCTATAGAGCAGCAGTGACAGGTTCCCAGAAGGGGAAAGCAAAAATCGCGTTCAACTATTATGGGAAATGAAGTGGATTCAGACAGATGATATATGACAATAGGCGGGAAGGACAGGTATAGGTGTGAGACCAAGGGGATAAAATGCCGGGGGGTCATCTGGAGATAAGGCCTCGCAAGCAGCCACACAATTTACCTACGAGAACAGAGGAGGGCCCGTACACCAGTTATGAAAGTAGTATCAACAACGGGAACGCAGAAGCGACACTAAAAGGCGTTGAGATTCGCTTCCTTAAGGCCATAAGACCACAATAGATGACTGAGTGGGAATATGGATAAGTTTCCCAACTTCGCCCCAAACGAAAACTCGGACACACCGTCCTGTGCCGTGGACTACAAAGCTCAAAGGCGTAAAAAGACGCATGCACAAATTCCCCAGTGAGTGGCTTTATAATCCTTAGACGTCAACGAATAGCTTATTGAAGATTACTAGCTACTGATTTATCTTAAACGAAATGATCTTCCCAGACTAAAACTCCTGCCAACAAAGCGAAGAAGCCCCGTTTTGAGCTTCGTGTTGAACTAAAAATCAACGCCAACTGGGAAGGTGTCACTAGGAGAAAAAGATCGGACATCATATTTAATAGTAATCTGTCGACAGGTCATAAATTTGCGAGTATGGCGGCGGCTTGATAACTAGGAGATGTAATTTATGTTTTCGGCCGGCTTTGTTGAAGAACAGCATCTCATTCTTACCCGGATATCCCCAACCGGTACGTACACGTTCGAAAGATGGGACAGCGCGTGGGAAAACGTCAGAAGTGCACTTCAGACGAAAACATGCTGGTAGCAAAGAGACGAGCATGCATAGAAGTTAGCATAATGTGTGCTTCAGGAGCATTGGATATAATAGTTTATGGGGCATAGCAATACGCGCGATGATAGGACGCCTTCGGTATTGTCCGATGGAGTTGACGCTAAAGCGCTGTCACTGGTGCCACGATAAGTATTGTCCGAGCTTGTCTTATGGCGTATAGGCAAGAAGCAGCTAACTTCCTGCATATAGTTATGATCTAATGTGCTTATTATGGTGTATAAGTCATATATAGTAATACTATTATACTATATATATACTCATAGTATATATATATATATAAGTTAATAAGTAATAAAAGATATCAACATGGTTATTATATTATATTATATATGATGTTATTATATAATATTCTAGTAATAGTAATTCTAGTAGTAATATAGAGAGATAAATCCTTATTATATCCTATAGTTTAAAGATAATACAGCAATAGTGATAGAATAACGTAATGATGGTAAAGTAAAAGATATCATAATAGCTACATTTGATTATTTCAAACGGGACTTCTTCTCCGTGAATTTTTCCTATTCAGGCTTGAAGGTATTTTAACGGATACGCTGATAACTGCAAATTATTCTTTATTCGCAAGTACATATTACCTCGTGGCTAAACTACCAAAAATGGAACATCAAATGTCTAAGCATTCACAAGAAAAAATAAAAACATGTCGACAACTGCGAAAATAGTATAATGAATTAGTGGGAAAGAATACTAGGATATGGAGCGCGAATATTTTATAATGCTTTACAAAAACACACAAATAAATATAGATCCTACTATATATATATATATAATATGATTATATATAAATATTTAATCGTATTATATATATGAAATATATGATAACTATATACTACCGTATACTATACACCATAATATCATAACACATAATAAAGGGAGTAGGAATATGTTACTATTGCTATCTAAATTCGTATACAGTGAGAGGTGAAAATGGCATAGCCAGCGAATTTATAGAAATAACTGTACGAAGATAAGAGTATAATCGCGGACATCAAAAAAAAGATACCCAAAAGCAAATTTAAACCATTAGCATACACTCAAGGAAGCAACCTCTTATAAACTTATTAAAAAAAAAATAAAGAGTTTATTTAACATGCGAATCGCATTGTGGAATCTATATAACAAAAAAACAGCTCTTTATCATAGGAGATCGTAGTACAAAGGTGGAAAATTTTCAAAACGCGACTCGTGTGTCTACCCACAAGAAAGAAAAATCTATAAAATAAGATATAAATTTTTATTCCGATATCAGCCGATTATTTCATGCTTTAATTTGATGTTATAAACACAATAAAAAAAAATAAGTCAAATAAATCGAAACAGTTCTAGTAGTGGCATCGATATCTTAAAGAAAATTCTATGTTCTATTAAAAATTTCCAGAATGATATCATTCTTTACGTACTACAAATACCGCATGAGAATGTCAAGTTATGCTAATTCGAACAATCGCACAAGAGAATTTATAGGAATCAGGCAGAATTTCAAAAAACTATCGGTCAACGTATTTATATTAAAAATTTGACTCAGATCATCGCCTAAATTTAAGGGTAACTATTTGTTACAATAAAAAAAAAATACTCAACATATTTTTATCAGGAGAGAACGACACCTAGATATTCCAAAAATCAAAACTCAAATCCCTTCACATCAAAAAATTGCCCTCACAAATCAAAAAAACTCCGTTAAGCAATTTTAATATTAATGAGCTTCTGCTATAACCAACACTGATGGCGTCGCTCTTAACTCTTCTCACTCCAGGGACTATCCTAGAAACGCCTGATGGCGATACTCTTAACATCTCGCACTCCAAGAGGCTTTTACTCATTTGTTTCAGATAGTGCAAAGCTGTCTGCAGAGATATTGTGCCAATGAAACACTTAAATAAAACTTGCGTCCAAAGATACTAAATGGATCACGATTAAATGAAACTGTGTGCACTAACCCTTTTATAACATTAAGGGTACCAGTAGAATTCCTGAAGGCCTTGTCTAATATAACTTTTCCCAAAGAAGTTACGATAATATAAGAATTTAAGTATCGAAAGTAAACTTTTGGCGTCGGCTAAGAACATTATAAATTTTTTCAAAAAAAATTACAAGATGAGGATCAGAAAATATCAAAAACATAGTGTTGTAACTAAAATTTTGCGTCGAACAAGTAAAAACTTCAAACTTTTTCAAACATACAGTTACAAGAATATATAAATACCAAACAAGTAAAATTTTCTTCAGAGCGTTTGCTAAGCTTAAAAAGTTTACAAATATAGCTTACACGATATAAATAATTAAACTAACTTTATACAGAACACGTTTTACGCACAAACATCCCTAAATGTTTGCACCAGGAAGAAATGTGTACTGCGATAAAAAAAATAATACGGCATTACCGTTCCATGCATGAATTAAACTGCTGCGGAGTTCTCTCTATGATTATTTACGGAGTAGGCAAAAACCAGAAACAAAAAGCTATGTAAGATGATAATAGAAAACACAACTCTGATACTACGACTTCGTGGTGTTAGGAATTAAAGACCATTTAGGCGAAGGTGAATAACAATGAACAAGTCAAATCTCTCTAGGCCAAAAAACTTTAAGTCTCTCAGTGAGGTTTGGAAAAAAAGAGTTAGATCTCTCAAGTGAGGTTTGGCTGACTTGGCGCCCGTTTTAAGAGCTCTAAAAGTGAACTAAAAATCCTTTGTTGTGTTTATGTTGCCGACGTATAGCAAATAGAAAGAAATTTGAACACTAAAGTATCATTTACCGTTTAAACAAATTGTCTTACCAGGCGTGTTTCCAGAATTTTTAACCTAATTGTAAAATACATGTATTATTGTATTTAGTGAATTGATCTGTGAAACATTTGCATTACTCATTAGCTTTCATTGAATTAATTCATTATGTATCATTCATAGATACGCGGGTACGAGCGGACTTCAAGAATGGAGGCTCCCAAAAAAAAGAAAATCTTAGCAAAATACTACCTCTAGGCGCTTCCGCTTCTTAACTGCCTCCTTACTGTTGTATATTATCGTATTTTTTCCCCAAATACAAATCGAAAAAAATTCCACATTGTACGAAATTTCTGTAGTGCAAAAACTTTTCCCGAAAAAAAAAAAAATGTAATCAAGGTTTCTGTGTTATTTAAGAACATTGTTTTCTTTTGAACTTTGAATGTGGGGGTGTGCGAAACCCTCAAGAATAAAGCTCCTACCCTAAATACACCGCTTTGGGATGAGCCATAGCCTCTTTTAGTAGTCAAAACCCACAAAAAAAGAAACAAACGCAAAAACAGATGTGAATTATTTGGCTTATTTCATTCGACGGGAAAGCTTAATTTCTCATTAGTTTGAAAGAATAGGTACCAGCAAGACCTATAAAATGATATAAACTTAAAAACACCTGTATAGGGACGAATTAAACTAGGAAGAAAATTACATTGGTAAATCTTGGTGCTGAAATCTGTAGGCGCTAAGAAGCTAAAAAATACGGCAGAATTGTAGTAATTTCCTTGGAAAAATGAATAAACTAATTCCGAATTTACGTTCACCTTGGGGCGCCTCAATGCTAATTAAACCCGTAGAAGGTCGGAAAATTTCTGAATCTATACTTATGGGCAGTCTGGATCTTTAGCCTAGAATGCGTATCACTCTCTACGCGTGCGTATGGCAAAAGGCATAAAAGAACAGAACTATTAAAGACCTTAACGTGTTGCTTTAAAGTGAATGAGATTAATCCCCCTTGTTAATCATTTTCTGTGGAAATCAAAAACATTTCATGGATTTTGTTTTCCGATGTGTTTCTTCTTCCGTCGGTCAAAACCTTGTTTTCTTCATTTCTTTATTAATAAGAAACGATATTTCTTCCTCCACTATTGAATGTTAAGATCCTTGTGTAACTTAATGATATTAAACTGAAAAAACCAAAAAAATTAATGCAAAATCAGGAGTAACATAACCAGCTATTAATTCAGCAACCGGCAGTAGATACGGAACGTAGCAATCTATACAGTTCATTTCTTCACAATTAAAAAGTGACGCCGTCTGTAGAAGAAGTGTAGCCGGCTCGGAGAGGCGGCGAAGAGAAAAGAGAGGGGGAGGAGGGAGAGATTGTATCGCGTATACAGGGGGGAGGCAGGGGGGGGGCTCTGTCCCCCAAATGATGCAGTTCGCCTTAGTGGAATAATAATTGTGTGGTATTATGGATGAGTCTTTATGACTCGCATAAGAAGAATAAAAAATTTTTAATAAAGACGATAAATTAAAGAAAAGTAATAAATAGGGATTGGGAAAAGATAATTAAAAATCGTTGAATAAGACAATAACAGCAGATTAAAGGAGTAAATAGGAATAGGTAAATATCATAATACTGTGTTGGAAACTCTGCTCAGGAATACTTTCATAAAAAAAGGGGGCAGAAGAATAAGGGGGGGTGAGGATCAAGGCGATATTTTTGTTTGAAACGATAAGAAAATTTCTTAAAAAAACTTTAAACGGGGTCATGTTATACCACGCTTGTCTTTTTTCTTCCTTTTCTTCTTTTTATTCTTTTTGGGTGAAAAACAGCGGAAAGACGAAAAGAACAAAGAAATGACATAGATGGAAAGGTAATTGCACGTACTTTATTTTGTGGTCAAAATACTATTGAGAAGAAATTCATTTCGTATAACCTCAGTCTAAAGCCTATATACTATAGCGCCTAGTATATGATAATATGACATTAATATATAGTATAGTATATATATAGGTATATGTATATGACTATATATAATATCTAGTATATTATAGCTATAGACCTAACTAATATACGATAGTAGTTATAGCTTAACAACGAGTCAGTAGTAATTATATTATATAGTACATCGTAGTATATATAGTATAATACTAATACCTTATACGGCTATATACTAGTACGGTTATGTATAGCTATACCTTTATATATTCGAGTAGATACTATATATATATACTAATATAATATATATAATATATACCTGATATATCTATATATTTACTATCATATATATTAATATAGTATAATTATAGCTAGTAGCTACTTGATATAAGTTAAATGTAATAAGTATCTATAATGTAACGATATACTAGTATATAACAGTATCACCGTTCGTAATGTTTAGCTGTTTAATAGTAGGGACGTTGAGGGAGTCCAAGTTATAATCAGATTATTTGGATTAGGAAGGGGGGGGGGTAGAGGGCCGCCGTAGATCGAAGATGGGGTGCTGTGTGGACAGTCATGAGGGACAGAAATTTGTATTAAGGGATATATGAGGCAAGAATATATTCGACGATAAAAGCCACTTGGTCGAATCCGTGTCAGGTCACGCTGCTGGCCGCTCTACTACAATAAGGCCAATTAAATATATATACAAATAAACATAAATAATTTATAAATGTATTACAAAAAGTTTTGGTTTTAATATTTCTTTGAAAAAGGTGTGAGGAGTTTAAGAATGTTGGAAAAAAGATGTCATGAAGCGGGATTCATTTTTTTTGTTGCCCATCATTAATAAATTTAGGTCGGATATTGTTAATGCACAAATGGATTTTCGGTGAACTTTCTGAAGGAAGAGTTTTTTTCAATGTTGGATATATGGTTAGGGCGTACTGTGGTCATAGGATTCTTATGTATAATAGTAGTATTGGGTTGTGGGTTAGACCTCTATGTAGAGATGTGCAGCTGGGCAGAGTTGGGTTGGTCGTCGGACAGTAGGTCGATATTTGTTACTGGTAATTGCGAGGGTAGATGTTATGCGATGTGTGTTTCCCCAATGTATATACATAGTTACACGTGGGACCAACGCACAAGGTATTTCGGTTGTAAGAACCACATTTGAGAGAAGCTGGAAGTGCTTTTTTGGTATGAAGGAATTTAGGGTTTAACTATCATGGTGATCTACCACTCAAGACCCTTCACCACGACATCCGGACTAATCCTTTCGCCACAACTCTTTCATGAACCTTTACTAGGGAAATGCTATCACAATTGCTGCACCAACGTATTGCCCCACCGTGCTCTCTACTATGGCCCTACTTTAAACAGAAAATACTTTTTGTGGGTAGACAGATTCTAATGATAGGAATGAAATAACTAATTCGTAGCTAATACCTGTTGACACTACGCTAATTGGATATCCTCACTTTCATTATAACCTATCAATCCGCTACATTCATTTTACCTATAAACGACTGAACTAAAATACCCCAATTCCCTCCCGCTTTTATTAGACACTCGCAACTTTTTTAATATTGCGCGTGGCATCTTTCGTCATTCATAACACTTAGGCATATATTCATAGCCAGGAGAAGATGATCTACATTAGAAAAAGCTCCTATTATGGGATCACGGACGCTCCTATTACCTAGGTAATTTCTTTTTGAGCCCACATTACTACTTCATATACTCATACAAGCGCCTATAGATATAAGCCATGGCTATACCTTACCTGCCGACTCTTTAAAATCTCTAGCTATAGTTCCCTACATAGAGCTTTTAAAAGGATCTGTTCTCAAAAGAACCAAGCACCGCCATTTATCTACAAGGTCACTAATGAAATGTGCATTTACTTTCATCATAGTCCCGATCTGCATGTCAACTTTATAGAGTAACTATTCTTGTAACATGCCTCTAAACAACACGGAATGATACCGACCATACGAAAAAGACGCATTCGATCGAACCTACTCTGCGACGGGGTCGCGTAAGAGTTGCCAAGAGATAAAGACGTTCTAATTACCCTTTACCCACCTCCTTCGTCGAATGACCATACCAGGGACTCCGCACACAGAAGACAGTTACTTCTACCACCATCAAGGAGTCCCCCTTTACACAAAAGAACTTGTAATATCTACGAATTTTTTAGGCACGGGCGTAACCGAAGCCAATAGAGTCAAAAATCTCTGTGGTCCTTGCGCAGAACTATCACACAACCCAGTCCGCTCATGCGCTATCAAACATTCTGGGTGCTTCGTTCGTCACAAGAAAAAAAATTAAAGAAATACGTAAACCGTAAATCTCATAGGAAATCCCAAACAAGTTGCCCTATCTCCAACGAGTGTGTTATTAAAATACCCACGGACTGCCAGGATTGGCCACACCCTCCAGTAATCATGAATATACTCGCTAAAGTACCATAGGGGAGTAGAAGACACGATATAGGCTCTCCATCAACGCCAGCATTTATCGCGCAAAAACACATAATATGACCTATCTTGCGAGACATCAGCTGACTCAATGCCCTCAGCTCTACGATAGGATCATACCCTCGACAAAGGCATCAGCAGCTGATTTCGCCCATAACAGAGAACGAGCGAAGTGACAGCCCCATTCTTACTCAACATATTGGAAACCTTCTTCCCCTTAAAGAGATTCCCGAAATTTTCACTTTTGCATCTAAGCAATCCTTCACTAAACCTATCATATGATCATCAAAAGAATGATCTCAACAAATGAGATCCGCAATCCATTAAAACATCTCGCTTAACGTCTCACCACGTTTTTTGTCAAAAAATTAAAACCAAAACTTTTGTAATAATAAATGTTAAAATTATTTTGATGTAATTTTAATCCTCACTCTCTCTAATTTATTAGGTTTAGATGTAGGCAGGCTGAAGGCGAGGCGACCCAAGGTTTGGCTCGATAATTAGGTATTTTTCTGCTGATAATTCCTTAAATAGTTCCTCCTTAATCAAACTGTTCTGTGAGGATATTCACAAAGGCCAATATTTGTATTATTACTAGTACAATTACAGGTAAAACGCTCTATAAACTAATTATAATAAATCATATCATAAAATATATATATATATATACTAATATATACTATTCAGCTGCTTCTTAATATTAGTATATAATTATTTACTATACATATCATATATTATATATATGTTATAACGTATATATATATGGTATATACTAATATGTATACTATATATATAGCTCACCATAACCGAGGTCCAGGACAATGTGTGCAGGGTGGTGATTGGTCAGTTGAACAGGTTCTGAAAGCTTATCAAAAGCCATTCACCCGAAAAGAAGCATTTATGACTAGAAAGGCGGTTTTACAGCACCCTATTGCTATGAAAATGAGAATTCTACGAAAATGTTTCTTGCAATGAAAATCCATAAGAAGCTGCTTACCAAAAGACAAACGTAAGGCAATTTCCTTACATTAGTCGATAGAACGTTGCCCTGAATTTCCTGTTGCTTCTATAACCGAAAAATGTGTAAGCACAAAAAACTGACCCCAGGTGGTAGGGGCGTACTAGCCATGCGTATGTTTTTGAATATGATGATATATTCTTTCAATAAATCAAGTTTAAGAACTAAATGTTTTACAGAACAAGAATACTCTTGTATCAAATAGTTTGAAAAACAATTTTTTTATATAATATAAAAAGATGTTAAATGTTTTATTACTCTGTTGAGGTGTGTCTGATTTATTAATACCGAAATAGGACAGCACTGGACCATCCCACTCACAGCAGCCTGACTTGCCAAGTCAGGTGTTTGCAAGACGAAAAGTAACCTCATAAAATCGTTGCCTTCGCTTTTTGCACAAACGACAATCAGGCAATTAATTGTACAGGCAACAGGAGTGACGCCAAAAAACTAAATTTTTATGAGTGCTTAAGTGTAGGTTTAGCCGCCTTTAAGTCTAAGCGGTGACTGCTTATTCTTGATATAACGTATTAGTTGGAGGATAAAAATTCCTATGGCCGAACTTTTTGCGCAGATTAACTTTTTTCTTATAAATCTAACCACCTAAAAAGTATCCCCGATTTATTAACTAACTCTATCAGATGAAAATGAACGTCAACACGTACTCGCGCGGCCAAAAAATTGTGTCAGCTGAGTCTCACTTTCAGAAATGATGAGAACGTGGAGTGCTCCGGAACGACCGTGTCTCAAGAGCCTCAAAATTTTATTTCTGTCAGTGAAACACTCATTTTTTAATGTCCTATTATAAGTTTAGTTTAGTATTATGCAGAAAAGAGTTTTTTTTTTAATGTGTGGTTCAAGTTCAAGAGTATATGTAGGAGAATTGAAAAAGAACATATGTAATGTGCTTGTAGGTATTTTTCTGCGATAAAAATAAACCTAATCTGCCTGCTTCCAAGACGTACTTGAAAATATCTACATGCAGTCCACGGGGGTGAACGCGGCGCGGTACTCACGTTGGAGGACCGTACGCAGGCCCATTGGGGGCGCACCCGGGTCTTAAGCCAATATTGTGTTCAGCCGATAACAAAGATCTGTTTTTTTTATTGTTTAATTTTAATTATATTTTACATTCGAACCGCCGCTTTTATGTATACTCATAATAGTCCTAAATGCTGAGTACTAATATACCTACAAGACTACATTATAGTAATCAACATAATATTATATATAATTATAATAAAAGAAACTTAAGGAAATCGTTCTACACCGATCGAATATTCAACTTCTTGTATTTTACCTTTCCGAAAATTGAATCTTCAATTGCGAGCTATATATACATACTCGTTGGTAGAGTATATATAAGTATTATATACTACATACACTATCTAATTAATTCACAATAAAGGAGGATTTATTAGGTCTATTACAAAAAATCCACTAATTGAAGACCTGTTCGGATTCCGAGGGCTGCTAGTTTAGATGCCCAAGTATTCATCAAAACATGAATTTTCTATTTTACATTATAATATTTATGTTTTACATAAAATTACTATCAAAAAACATAATTGATAATATATTGATATATAATATAGTATACTAGTCTAATATACTATATATATCTATATTAATAATATATAATAATATATATTAGATAGCTATATATTATATATTAATAATCATTATATTATATTATATATATGTGTTTATTTCTCGAGTGCGCAATTGACTTTATGTTTGCTCCAAGTGTTCGCAATTGACTCTGTGGCTGCGCAGCTCATTTCATATGTGCGCAGTAACTTTGCAGTTGCTTAACACTTGCGGAGTCACCTAAAGAGTGCGAAATTAACATTATAGTAGCATAGTTGTGCCGTTCACTCATTTGTGCGCAGTGACTTTGTGGTTGCTTGGCGCGTGAGCGATTGATTTATATTATATTTTTCTGCGCTGTTGATATTTTCCTGTGAGGACTTTCTCATGTATTTCATGCGCAGTTGTGGTTTAACAACTACAACTGCTCAGCATTGTTTTTTACCGTAACAACAAGAATAATTGTGCGTTGGGAACTCTCGAATTGTACAGCTGCGCATAGATTGACTTTCATTACTTCTTCTGAGCAATTAATTTTTCAGGCTTTATAGATTGCTCTAGTAGCCTGTTGGGAAATATTTTACATTATAAAATTTATTCACAATGGATATATTATACAATTTGGGCTTAAAGGTCTCTGAGGAGTTCTCAAATAAAAGACCTGCGTTTTCTTCGGATGAAAACACAGCTTGTTTAAAAGCAACATTAAAGGGTGAGCTGAGTCCCCCTTCGTATGAAAAAGTGGGTGTTTTAAGAATGAAGCTTACTTTATTGCTGCCAAACATTTTCCTGAGAAAGGTGATGATACAGAGTCACCTACCCTCATCGACCCTGTTATCAAAACAATTTTCGAACAAGGTGACCTCGATCATCTCTGACATTAGAGCTTCAACAACTCTGATCGGAAAACCTATTAATAGAGCTGAGGTACACCAAGATTCACCAATTTCGCTTCTAGCGAAGAGATTTCAAGCTACTGATGCTTACCACATAAAAGTGGCTCAAGCTCTCAACTGTAAGGTTCGAATAGATATGAATCGATCTTCGAAGACTTCTGATGCCCTTTATATCAATTGAGAGAGCGCTCTCAAATTCGAACAAAACACTGTGAACACTCCAAAGTCTATTTCCCATGCAGCCTTTATACCTGAAAGATCCCAGCCCTTAAATGCGGAGATTTTCAGGCGAGAAGGAAAGCACTCCTTTCGTTCCTTCTTGCAGAGTTCAATAATGTGTATGGGGAGAGGGGGACTTGTCACAAGCTCGTAAGTGCAGTATCTCAAGCTTCCATTTAAATGATATCTCTCAGAACATTGAGCCATTTGACGGTGTACGGATGAGAAACTTATGAAGTTGCTCTTGTCCATTTTAAGAAGGAACATGATTTGGACAAGGCTTATTATGTGATTCTATTTCCAGAAGCTGGACGCATCTCCGTCCTCTGGACGGGCCGAAGCAACTTGTGAACGTCAACCTTTATTTAAATCGGGCTCACTCTAAAGAACTTCAAGAGCTCGGTTGACTGCTTCCACAGAGGAAAGTTCTGGCGTGCCAAAATAATCAGCCATATATAGTTGATAAAACATCCTCTCTCATTTTTAAGAGGGTTGAAGCTGGCGACTAAGGAACAATATCCGTCAATTAATCTGATGATCTTTAAGTAGCATAATCAGATAATTCAATCAATGCTGAGGTTTCGCACCTCTCAGACCTCAACTTCATTCTCATTAACTAAATCATCTTCTTCCAAAGGGAACTTCAAAAGGGAGAAGAGGATACCCTCTGATCAGAAGAGTCATACTTTCAACACTTCAAAAGGTAGTGGCTCTCTAAAAAGAACTTTCCTTTCTGAACCTCAATCAAATTCTATTTCAAATTCGAATAATCAATCTTCAAGGGAAGTCAAGTGTAAGCTGTGCAATGGAGACCATTACCTCTCTGACTGCACGGTCTACGTAAACCCTAAATCAAAAAGGAACAGATGTGTGGCATTAAACATGTGCTGTAACTTTCCAGCATAAAGCACATGGCAGATACATGCCCGGCTAAAACACTCAATTTAAAGTAACCTTGCTATAAATGTAAGAGCCGAAAACATCTAGCCGCTCTCTTTCGGCTGGAACCACCAATCAAAACAGGGAGCATTCTCGTCAAGAAAATGCTAATGAAGGAAATAAGCTGATGTTAGTAATCATCTAATCATCTTATGTATTAACACGGCAAGTCATGCGCTTCACATATTCTGCCTACAATAACCATAATAGCACAATAACAAGTCAGTTCCTATTCGTTCTCTTATAGACTTGGGATCACAGAGAACATATGCTGGCCCTAAATTACTTTCCAAACTTGGAATCAACTGTGAATTACCTATAATCAAAAATCCTATAAAAACATTCATCGGAGAAGAAAAACGTGCATCGTACCTAGTCGACCTAGATATAATTGCTGCTGCAATTCCTTCTTTAGAACACCCCGGTTCTGGTCGACCCTTCCTTTGTGATGTGGGTTGTGCGGTTAAAGGGTTAGATCACCATAGTCGCATTTCGTTAAATATAATAGTGGCTGACAGTCCTTTGGGGCCCCTTATGGGACATCGGTCGAGTGACATCGACCTTCGTCTTTATACTGACACTTTATGTCATATGAAAAACTTCCAAATTATCGATTGTTTGGAAGGTAGTGCCATTCAGACTTTGCTTTGGGTTGTTCCTTCGCCCAGTGAAATTCTTTCTACTTCCTCATCAAAAGCCTGTTCTATACAGAAGCAACTTTCAACATCAATTTTGATTTACGAGATTCAATATCAGAAAGATTTCATGACTAGATCCTGTCTGTCTCCTCGCGCTGCCAAAACACCTTATTCCAAGCTGTTCTCCTAATCTTTCGTCAACTCTCATTGACCATCATCCTACTTACCCGGACGTTCTTAGCCATTTCTTCAAATGAAATAAGTGCCGACCTGGGTTTGGAATATCTGTACAGGGGTCCTTGGGTATTCAGGAGGAGAAGGATTATGGTACCATCGATAAGGAATTTTAGCTCTCTAAATTCCACAATGCAATTAATTTATCGACTGAAAATACCATATTGACATTTCCATGGATCCCAGAATTATGGATTCAGCGTCCCTTCGAATTTTGTATTTGCTTAAGTACGCTTAGACGAGTAAAGAATCGTTCTCTTAGCAATTCAAGGTCTTGATAAGGCTCTTACACTGATGGTTTTAAGGAACAGCTGAGATGTGGTATCATCGAAAAATCATCTCTATTAATCCGAAGGAGTTCGATCGTTACATATGGATCCCCCACAGGCCTGTTAATAAGAAATGGCCTGAATCAGGTTTCTACTAAAAATCAGGCCTCGTGTTCAATTGTGCCTTATTAGAACAAAAGGCGCTCGCTTCTCTTAATCAATGCCTGTGACCCAGGTCATCATCTTGTTGGTTCCTTTACTTCGTCTCCTTCTTTTTCCTTAGGACCAACAAAGATGTGGGTTGTCGGCTTACATCTCGGAAAGCCTTTCTTCAAAATCTATCGTATAACTTGAAAGCGATCCGTAACAGTTTTGTTTCTTCTGAGGAATGAAATGGCCAGACTTGTTACTTATAGGTACGCGACAATCATTTTTGGCCTTGCGGTATCCCCTTTTATCTTAGGAGCCGTTATAAAACATCATATTAAAAGCAAATTTTCATTCGATCTGGTATCTCGGCTTCTGGTCAATAACTTGTATGTAGATAATTGTTATCACACTCATTCATCCCCTATGTTTTGAGAAGCATCTATTTCAGCCTCAGTAGAAAGGAATGAAGGAGGTGGGTGGGGTGTGTTCCTGGAACACCAACCACCCTGATCTAAAAGCTCAAATCAAAGACGACCAGATTTTCTCTCATAATTGTGATGAGGAAAAAGTCTTGGGTATCTTTATCATCCCGAAAATGATACCCTTAGATTAGCAGACTTTGATCTTTACCTCAGTCGAATCAAAACGAGACCTTCTCTCCCAAGTAAACAAAATCTTTGATCCCTTTCTTTTTTCCTTCCTGTAACCTTTGTTGATGAGGCGGACATGGGAGAAAAGAAATGAGTGCGGGATGACTCCATTGACCAGTGATATAAAAAGAAAGATGTGGGAGAGAACTTCGTGCTATCTCGACGACATCAAAAAACTTATCTTTTCAGACGCTTCTGCTTGGAAGATCAGCAAATGTTCAACACTCAACATCTTTTGTGACGCAATTTCACAATATTATGCAGTTTGCAGTCTACGTCACCTTCAGAAACTGGCCCGGTCCTATTGTGGGAGCAAAATCTAAGGTGGCTCCTCTAAGGGGAAAAACACTTCTTTGTCACGAGCTATAATCAGCTATTTGGCGCTTAAGTGCCTTCCACAAATATTGACGGGATTAACAGAGGTTGAATTCAAAGCTGTCAACATCTTCTCGGATTCCCAAATCGTCCTAGCATGGGTAGCGGGAGGAGGTAGCAAAACAAAACAAATTTTTGTCAAAAATAGAATCCAAGATGTCAAAAGCATGGTCTCCTCCATGAGAGATGAAATTTACTGCCTATCTCTTTCACTACGTTAAAACGGATGAAAACCCTGCTGACTTGATTGATAAGCTCGAGTTTATCGCATCGAGAGTTTGTAAAAAAACTAAGCCTTTGGAAATTTGGTCCGAACTGGCTCAACCATGATCAGGTTTACTGGCCAAATTTCAGCAGTTCGGGGGGAGGATTAATGGACCCTTCTTCAACATTTATGGTCATACAGGCCCCCACCTCCTCCTATCATCAACATTTCACGATATTCTTCTTTGTTAACATTGTTGAGAGTATGTTCTCTACTTTTCAAATTCGGTGTATCAACTCTTTCCTCAATCGATTGTGACAAAAAAGCTAGACTTTTCTTGTTAAAAGTTATGCAGCAGGAAAGCTTTTCTGTTGAACTTCGGTTTCTTAATGATGTCAAGTCGAACCCTGCTTCTGCTAAAGCACCACCTGATTTAGTTTCTTTTGGGTTTTTCCAAAAAAAAAAAAAACCCCCTTTTTAGAGTGACTCAGGGCTATCAGAAGTAGGCCGTCTATCTCGGACTCATTATTAATTGTTTTGAGGTGGTGAATCCAGTAGTTCTTAGTAAATCACATCATCTGACCTTTCTCATCATTAAAGATGCACATGTTTGCCTGTAAACACCCTTGGCATTCAGGCAACCCTTACATGGTATTCGCTTTAAAAGGATATTGGTTACCATCCAGCTCGGACACCGATAAGAAAAATACTGTACAGAATGTGTAATTGGCACAAAGTAGCAACAGCTTTTCTTC